>CANXYI011849560.1:0-10706 GCA_948208565.1 Hura crepitans
CATGCCTAATCTAAACTCTCTCAAATTTAGCTTTATGCCTAATCCAAACTCTCTCGGGTTTAGCCTAATAACCAAATCCAAATATCTCAGGTTCAACCTAATAAGCAAATCTAAATATCTCAAGTTTAGCCTAACAAGCCAATGCACAAATATCTCAAGTTCAGCCTAACAATCAAATTCACCTAGTAAAATTTCACTAACCTGAGACAAGAATTCATGTTCAATGTAGCCTCATCATAAGGTAAGTATCTCTTACTAAGGTACTTTGTTGTGTACTATTTTAATTAATGAATTTTCACAGCACCCACTAAAGTGGGGCAACTGTAAATGCCTTACCTTTTTAGGCATATAATGATAACCAGAGATAGGCTTTTAAGTAACAATACAAATCACTTGGAAATCTTATTTGCATAGACTAGCAGAGTATTGGTCTATCTGGACTTAATGCCATAAGGTCTGTATCATTCACCTAAATTCTACCTAGCCCAAGGCCCATAGTCCACCTAAATAGACCTTTAGCCCACATCCACATGGACTAAAGCAAACCTAGCCCATAACCTAAGAACTTACAGAAGGACCTATAACCTTAGTTCACACAAACTTAGTAACCCAAGTCCGTACAGACCTATTAATGGCAAGCTTCTAGAAGTAGGAGCTTCTTACTCAGATACTATCTCTTAATCCTAGAACAACTTTATAACTTATAAATGGGAGACCCATCCCTTAAGCCTATAAATACACCTCTTGGGTATGAGGAAGAGGAGGTAATTTAAAGAGCCAAGACCCTACTATTTGAAAGTCTAGGAGAAGACTTCAACATAGGATTCACACTACTAAACCTTTAGCCCACACTTAAATTGTCTTTCCTTCTAAAACCCTACATCTCTTGTTGTTGCTTAAGAGCTTATTTACAAAGGTAAGATCTAAGGCCTACTACTATACCTATTCACACTATTTTTATGGACCTATGATCTCCCATGATTGGTTGTGAGTGAGGTGATTCTAGGTAATCCCCATTTTGATCATAAAGAGTAGGTCCTCACTTTTAGTTATTTCATTATATACGATTGATTATTTTCATGCTGTGATAATTCTATTTTTTTGTCTTAATCACATGAACCTACTTCGAGGTATGTTTATGATCGCAAGAACTTAATTTATTGATATACACATGGTTTGACATCTGTGTGGACTTATGTTTGATAATAGTTTTCTATTTCCTTTTTATATTATGTTCTAATATATTTCATTTATCGTGTTAAAATACTTGTAACATGTTACCATGTTGTACGATTATTCCATCCCTTAATACGCATATTGTTGACATGTTAAAACTATTATGTAGTCCATATGGACTCCCTTTCATAAGGAATATAGTCCACACAGATATGTGTGTCATATACATGTTCATGCTATTATGCAATCTATACGGACTCTCTCTCATGAGGAACATAGTCCAGATAGATGATTTGGTTTTATTCATATTTGCTCTATCTTAAATTCCTCATAGACTCCTTTTCATAAAGATCGTAGTCTACACGGATGAGTGTGTTATTTGCATATTTATTATGTTTTTTAATCCGCATGGACTCCCTCTCATGAGGAACATAGTTTGTATAGACATCTCTTAGAAATCCTAGTACTTATAATTACAGGTGTCGGATCCTATGTTCTCTATGATCAATAAATCTATAGTTTCCTCGGTAATTATTCCTTTGGGCATATATCATGATTCATCCATATTTATGTTAAATAAGTGGTTGTAGTTTCATCCTTTCTTTAAAGTCTTTACAAACCATTATTTGATGGTATTGACCTTTTCTTTGATTTATGCAAGTGACCATTTTGGTAGAATAAAGGGTCCAGATAGACATGTTAAACATAATAAGATGTAGTCTACATAAACACATACTGGAGTTATACTGAGTTTGTACGGTCTAAACAATGTACAGACGGGACAAATTATGCATTTTATATTCTTTCATTTGCTTTTTTACCTTTTATTTCTATTGATTATTTTAGGTTGTAATAGGAAGTTTAATAAATTATTTTACACGCCAAATGCCCAACCTCACATTAAATGGTTTTCTAGATAATTAATTGATGTTTTCATAATAAAATAGTTTTGTGTTTTTCTTAATAAAAGTCACATGAAAAATGTATTTTAATAAAGGCTAATCTCTTAAAGATGGGAGTTAGGCAATTATCACTAATTCCTATGGAATTATGGGTAATTGTTAGGTCAAATAATCACTAATAAATAACTCAATTTATGGATGTCAATATATACTTATGCTTGTTACATGCTTTCAATACAAACTTTACTTTCCCTAAATTTCAAAATTTAATGTGTATACCTTAAATAAATGCTTACTTAAATGATACAAGATTGATAAACATTGGAATACAAAGAAGGTCTATTATTGGGTCATTAATAACATCTGATTCCAAACCGTTTCTAGGTAAAAGATTAGTGGTCTTAGTGTAGAGTTAGGTGGTGACACCAAACATTAAACCACTCTCATCCCCTATAAAATACAATAAGCCTAGAATATGTTCATGTGTGTGTAAGTGTATAGTATTAAAATAGACTTATCTTCTACCCCTAAACCCATAAAAGTTGACACATTCTCCTTTTCTCTCTCTCTTCTCCATTTTTCTTCCATTTCTCACCCAAATCTACCAAAAAAAAAACCATTGAATCTTATATTGAAAACAATTATCTTGACATGTAGAACCCAATTCTACCCTCAATTTAGTAAAAACTGAGATTTTAAATGAGAAATAGAGCTGTGAAAGTTTAGGATTTTGAACCCGTAAACTAAATTAAAGCTTGATTCAAAAATTGAGTTTTTTTTTAGGTAACTAGACATGCTCTATATTACAAATAAGCTTTCGGTTTTGAAATTAGATATGTGTATATTTTTCTATGATTTTTTTAATTTTTGATATATTATAAAATTTAGAGAGCAAGCAAGAGCATGAGAATCAAGGTAATGAGGGGCAGTAGAATTGATCACGAGATGATATATAACATCTCTACAAGTGTATTCGATAAAAAATGTACCTTATTTCTTGAAATGTGTGATTTTCATAATAGGTGCATTTTAGGGTTTAGTCATATTTAAGGGTTACAATATTTTGAAATTTGTCACTAGGGTATTTTAGGGTTTAGAGAGTAACAATGGACTTGACACAATAAAAAATGGAGGAAAAGTCAATAAAATATAGATGATTAAAAACGTGAACCTAATATAGAATAGGTAAGGATATCTCAATTTGTCATATAATTGGTGTATATTAGGTTATGATGATTTAAAACAAATGGTTATGACTTATATCAAAATGCACATTAATGATAGCATGAGACAACATAGGTAATATACAAGTAACATGCATGTATGTATAAACATGTACATGATGCATAACATGTAAGTGTGAATATGTATTGACCATAATGAATGACATAAATTGGTAACAATAATTCATACATA
Organism: Hura crepitans; assembly: GCA_948208565.1. Lineage (NCBI taxonomy): Eukaryota > Viridiplantae > Streptophyta > Magnoliopsida > Malpighiales > Euphorbiaceae > Hura > Hura crepitans. The sequence continues at coordinate 3,495 of CANXYI011849560.1, forward strand.
AATGGTAAGCAAGCATGTCAATGGATGTAAAGAAACAAGGGCATGAGCATGACAAAGTCAATGTTAGTTAAAGAGAACGATGCATAAAGTGGACTCATAATGTGAAATGTATATGTAATCTTAACAAAGCATTATAAAGTAGTTAAAGTTAAAACAACAAAATCCATAAATGGTAAATAGCTATATGAAAGCTAAATGACCTATATATGTTAGACACTATACTGGATAGATTGACTGGTTAACTAAGGAATAGCTTACCCATTTCCTATTATAGTGTTGAAACCTTTGTGGTCAGGAGGCCTATATGGTAAGGATTTAGGACCTATGTGGTTAGGAGACTTATATGGTTAGGATTTGAGACCTTCATTGTTAGGAGACCTTTATGGTCAAGATTGGGACCTTTGGGTCAGTATTTATTAATTATATTAGAGCTTTATATATTATTATCTAGTCACCTGGCTAGTGCAGTAGCATGGAGGTCTAAGAAGTGGACCATTGCATAATTAGGCCTTAGGATCTAGTATTTGGATACTTGTCTCCCAAATATAGGCTAGAACATAAATGGCATTAACATAACTCAAAAATATAAACTAATAAAGGTAACTAGAGACATAGGCAAGAATTAAACTTGACACATATGATTAACTACAAAATGATAACTAGATTAGATTAACCAGAGACGGCATAGGTAAGAAGTAAACATAAAGGATAGAGACATAAATAAGAGTTTAAATGCATAAATGTCATAAACACATGATTTAATATGCATATGTTTTATTGAATACACCTCTAAGCATATTACTTTATGCTTTGTGTTTTCTTAAGCGTAGGTTATAGATAGATCCAGCATCAATTTGAGCCTTAAGTGGCAACAATGTAGTTAAGGCAACCTCCCAACTGGTATATTTTTGATACTTTTTTTGTGTGATGTAAACATAATAGTGGCACTCATATGTATATTTGTAGGGTACAGGTCTAATATAATGATATGTATAAACATATATATTTCTTGTATATGTAAACTCTACAAACAAATGTCCATAATGTATAATAATCATGTGATGTATGCTAGTTATGGTATGATATTTAGATCATGATATATGTGATGTGACTAATGATGATTTGTGATTGTGTTATGTGTTGATAGATGATGTTGAAGGGTTAGAAGGACCTAAGAAACTAAGATTGAGATTGGAAACCTTATAAAAATGTTAATTTCATAGGTTTTTTTGGGATATGTCACTAGACAACTATTATGCTACTGGAATTTTGTCAAATAAAATAATAACAAATATGAAGATTTATATGCATGATATTGGTCTTAAAGCTACACATGAGCTCTCGATGCTTATGATGTAAAGTAGATAATAAGACAACAAATAGATAAAGGTAAAATAGATTAACATGCTATCTTTTATTTAGGCTAACAATGGTTCGAATAAGAGTTGTCATAATGTGCCATCTCTCATTCAGATTCGTCTATTAGGTTAGGTGAGAGGTGTCACATTCTTCTATTACTTCATCACCATGAGTAATAAACTCAATATCCGTTGATTAATTAGCATTTTTTTATAGATCTCAAACTTCATCATGTTCGATTATACTCCCACTATCTTTTTTAAGCAAAATACTTTCTCTAAGATGATAGTATGCTTTGAAATAAACACCTTTTATTTTTAAAGTGTTGTAGAAATAATATCTAAATATCTCCTTTAGATATCCCATAAACAAGCATTTATAAGACTTAGCATTAAGTTTACCTGACACTATTCTTTTCATATAAGCAAGGTAACTACTTACTTTCAAATGCAAACTAATTAGTTTCTTTTTATGCCATATCTCATATGGTGTAACATCAACTGACTTAGATAGGTCTCCATTTAAATTATCAATAGTAGTCTATAATGTATAACCTTAAAATGACTTAAATGGATCTACAAGGCTTATCATAGATCGAACCATGTTAAGCAACATTCAATTTCTTCTTTCAGATAGACCATCATATTACGGTTTATAAAAAGGAGTCTATTGAGATAATATCCTATTATCTTTAGATGGCTTTAGAATTCTTGATTTAAGTATCCCCCTTAATTTGATTGAAGTGTTTTAATACTTTTGTTGATTGTTTCTCAACTTTATTTCTGAATTCTTTAAACTTTCTAAAGGCTTTAGATTTGCACTTCATCAAGTACATATGCCCATATTGTGAATAATCATTAATAAATGCTATGAAGTAGAGATAACCACTTTTTATATATGTAGTCATTGGACCACACACATTTGAATGTATTAGCTCTAATAAACCACTTGCATATTCACCCTTACAATTAAATATCATTTTTTTTATCATATTTCTTATTAAAGATGATTCACAAGTTTTAAATGATTCATAATCAAATGAATCTATGTCACTTAAATTGTGTAAGTTTGTTATGCACTTTTTATTGATATGACTAAGTTGACAGTGCCACAAAATGGCTTTAAACTATCAACTATTTGTCTCTTGGCATTTATGTTATAAATTTCTTCTTCATTATCAAGAACATATATTCCATTAAAAAATGAACCAGAATAATAAAATATACCATTCTTATAAATTAATTAACCTTTCCTCTTTTTAAAGAAAACCTCAAGATCTTGTTCAACTAGACAAGACGATGAAATAATATTCATGTTTAATAAAGGAACATAATAACAATTTATAGTTCCAATACTAATCTAGAAGGTAAGCTTGAGTATTATGCCCTCAAAGCTAATGCAGCAACTCTTGCTCCATTTGTCACCTACAAGTCTACATCACTATTATTTAACCTTCAATTGCACTATGTCCTTGAAATTCAGAAACTAAATGAGAACCATAAATAATATCCAATACCCATGTGTGATAATCAATAGCAGTACTCATATTTATTTCAATAACATAAATACCTAAAGTAAATGCATCATAATGCTTTTCTTTCTTTAAATTCATCATAATGCTTTTCTTTCTTTTGAGACATTAGATATGCCTTGCAATTCCTCTTTCAATATTTGGTCTTACCACAATAGATGCAAGTTGCCTTAGGGCCAGTCTTTATGGTAGTAGTAGCAAGCTATTTGCCTTTACCCTTTTTCACCCAACCTTAGGCCTTAGTTACATCCTTCCCCTTTTTACTTTGAAAGAAATAGAATCAATGGCTATAACTGCTTTGGAATTCATTTTAACAGCATCCTTAGTAGTCTTAAGCATGTTCACTAGCTTAGGGATCATTATTTAAATCTTATTCGTTTGATAATTAAGCACAAATTGTGTATAATTATTAGCTAAAATTGCAGAGCTAGGTCCACACTTAGCTTATGATCCATAACAAAATTCAAAGTCGTGAGCCTTTCAATATACACATTCATCATCAACCTATGTTGAATAGTTGAAATCCCCTCCACCATCCTATAGCAAAATAAGGCCTTAGATATCTCGTTTTGCTAAATCCTGCTTTGCTCTTCAAATAGACTTTAAAGTGAAACAAAATAGTGTGAGCATCCAATACTCATATTTCTTTTAAAGCTTTAGAGACATTGATGTAAGCATGATAGAAGTTGCTAGATCATTTTTTAACATGCTTTAAATATGACTATTCATCAGCTTTAGCATTGTCACCAAGGACTAGTGGGATGGGCTTCTCCAATACTAACTTATCTTCTCACTTTTTAGAACTAATCTTAGATTTTGAAGCCAATCTATGAAGTTAGGCCTAATCAATTTATTGGGATCAAGAATTATGTGTAGGTTTAGGTTAGATGAACTCATGGTGTAATGTACCTATATGTAAAGATTAAGAAACATGTTAGAGCATGATTATGTACATGAATGCATTTTATAATGTCTTTAATAAAATACTTATTTTATTCCCCCTATTTTATTACAAACTAATAGCCTTTACTATTGATCTAGGCAAACCCAATGGCTTTCCTAGTGAGACAATACCCATCTCTTATTAAGGTCAAACCTTTGGTCAGGCTAACAAGACAAACTCATAATTGAAAAGGTAGGCTTCTCATACCACTTGAATTTAAACACAACTATTGATCATTGGGTTATTAACTCTTAATGCATGTGTATCATATACACATTTCCCCAATCTTGCCTCCAGACCTATTAGCCTTGAGTCAACTCAACAAACTAACGAAATGTCTAACATGGATAATATAGTTAGAATATTTTTAACATAGCATGAGCTTGTGTCAACCTAATAACTAAATAATAAAAAGAATTTTAGTTCAAATTGTATAAAAAAAAAAAGCTTACACATCTTAATATTTATTAAGGGATTTCTTCCTTTTTAAGTCTTATCATACATGGTTTGCATACTTTACTATGCGTATGTAAATAATGGTTTGAGCATACTGTGGCAAGTACATGCATATTAATCACATTAATCATGTATACATTATTTTAATCTTATTAAAATAAATGACCTAGTTATAGAATTTAACTACATTAATTTCCCCAAGGTAAAGAAAATTATTTTAGGTCAAACCTAGGTAGTTATGCGTGAATTTATGACCCAATAAAAGAAATAAATAAAACAATTTTACAAGTTTCTTGATATCGAAAAATATTTTCATAAAGTCAGGTAAAGACGAAAGTGACAATTTTAATCAAATTTTCTTAGTTTTTAGGCATGTATTAAAAGAGGTTTTTAGTTTTCATTTATGTGATTTTTGGGAATTATATAAGTGATTAATTAAGGCATTTAAATATTTTAAAGAAAGGTTAAAATGATGAACAAAATGGTGGTATTTGGATTTTAATGAGGGAAAATCTAAGCTACTAGATAAAATGGTATATAAGGGTTAAATTTCACTATTTTTAGTCAATCTAAGAATAATGGCATCTCTCTCATTCCTCTACCAAGCTAATGGCACCAAGGACAATTCCCTCCTCTATTTTTCTTCAACCCTTTAAATTACCCCTCAATTTATTATCTAACCCCAAATTTCACACCTTTATGGCCTCTAAAAAACATTTCTAGCAAGAAACTCAAGAAAAAAATGATTTTTTTATGGTTAGAGGATGATGTGAATAGTAACCAATTTTTGCTCAAGGAAGCTTTTAGAATTCCATTATTTTTATTATTTTTTAGGTGCCCAAGAATAAGTCCTTAAGTAAATTTTGAGTTGTGATGTATATGTGATTTTATACAGATTTTTAAAGCTGAGTCTATGTCATATTTGTAGAGCAAAGTGGGAGAGGAAAGGACAAGGGCAAGGTAAAGGTATAATCAAGCTAGAGTGGTGTTCTTTTGACTCTAAAGTAAGTGTAATCAAAGTAATTTGTGATATATGTGCATGTGCCATAATGTTAAGTATATATATTAGTATGTAATTGTGATTATAATGTGTTATGATGTTAAATGTTCATAAATTGTTGTAAGTAATCTTGTAAGCATAAGAATATACCATTAAAGTGTTTAGTTAATGATGGAAGTATACGTATTGCATGGTGGGCAAATGGTACATGTAGGATGTTATGATGCTGTAATGACTCTTCATGCTATATATGTTGGATATAAGCTTAGGTTAAAGTTAGTTGGTCTAATATGTTATAATTGTGCATGAATTTATATTGAAGAGTGAGAATGGCTATATTTTTGTGTAAAGCATGATGAGGCTGAATGGCCCCCTAAGTGTGCTTGATGTGGTTTAAGGTTAATTAGGTCATATTTATACACATTGTAATATGTTAATAAGGTTAAACATTATGACAATGATAATTATGCATGATGATAGGTTATGTAGGAAAGAATGATGTTTCTTGATCAAAGATATGTAATGTTAATTGCACTTGAGTCATGCACCCTAATTATATCACATATGCATATGAGATAAGTAATGCCATTTGAGCTAAAAAAAGATTATGGGAACATGTTATTTTATGTTAAACATGGCTGAAGGTTGAGACATGTTTATGTTAAGATGTTAGTCTTGAGTTCACATAAAGAAGTTTATGTTACTCATGATGTGTTATGATGGCCTAAGCTAATGTTTTTCATGATTGAAAGTGTTATGGGCTCAAATTGTGGAAGATATGTATATGGTGTTGTTAAAAAGTTCTAGCATGTTAATGTGTATATAATCTCAAAGGAACATGATTATAATTAAGTTTAAGACTTTTTTCCCTATTTGGTTATTTGTTGGCCAAACACTTTTTTAAAATCCACTTTTAATTACATTAAGATGATGAAACCAAAATAAAATGGTGAGTAGCCTATATAGGTAAACAACCTAGATTCGCATAGGTTAATGGGTTAACTAGGGGTTTAGCAATTGTTAGGGTACTTCTATACCTAATTTCATGACCTATAGGACTTATGTTGATTTTTGTGACCTATAGGTCCTATGATGATGTTGCTAGGCCTTTATGGTCTTGAAGACCTTTAAGTCCACATTGCTAAGCCTTTGGAGTCTTGATGACCATAGTGGCTCATGTGTCCTTTGTTAAAAGTATGCTTTAGAGCTCATGTAATTGGGTTATATTCATGTATTCAAACATTGTGAATTTATATTATAAGGCTTTTATCTTTTATATATTACTTATAATTATTTGCAATGTCTTAAACCATGTTATAAAGCCCTTAGTATAAAATCATAGTGTAGAGGAAATTATGAAGTGTTCATTATGTCAAATTCTTATTGCATGTAAATGTGGCATGCCTAAATATCCCTAATCATAGTATTAACGAGATAAGATGTTGTTAATATGGATAAATCAACAAATGTTATACTTTTTGATTAGATTAAATAGTAGTTCTCATAAGCTATAAGCGTGGTTGAAGTTAACATGTGGTTGCTTAAATGGGAAGTAAGTACATCAGACACCTACCATAAGATCTTCACATGGATACTTAATCTATATTAGTGAAAGTATCTCATCATTTTAGTGCAAGTATCCTTAGACTTAAGATCACTATCTTAAATATAGAGTGACATAGTTTAACTCTAAAGCATTTACTTCGAACAAAAAGTATACATAGTGAGGTGCCTAGGTATGGCATGACATATTTGAAGATAAGGTTGTAATCAATAAAAGATAGACCAAGTAGGGAGTTGATCTCACAATTCTGATAAGTAATCTTTATTCAGGAATTTTTGGCCAAAGTAAGTTTCCATGTGTGAATGGGATTCACAAAGGCATTTTTGGAATAAAGGGGAAATTATTAGAACAATACGTCT
>CANXYI011849582.1:0-11001 GCA_948208565.1 Hura crepitans
CAGCGAATCGGGTGAATTATAAACTTATAATTTATTAGGGTCAAAGACACTATACGTATTTCTCAATACACCTAAAATTAAGAAGTGTAAAATTACGACCTATAGCCTGGGGTAAACTCTTTGGAATCTAGGTTAGGGTAGCTTTGGCATGCCAAAGAGGGATTATTTTAAAGATCTGCAATAGCTTATAGCTCGACATTAGTGCCATATTAGCTATTTACAGTGCTAGTGGCTAAGGCCACTGATATTTATCAGCTTTATTAGATATTTATCAGCTTACAGTGGTGGCAAAGTAATGGGAAAACCCCTCCCTATCACCATGTATCAACTTCTAGCTTTATTAAGCCCGTTTACCCTAACTCAAGTTTATTATAGAAATGTGTTACCCATAGCTTTGGACAGCTTCCATAGACCAAATTCTTAATAAAAACTAACAAGTGTACTTAAAACTTACATGAATTACTTAATAGACTATCATAGGATAACACATAAATGGCTAGTATTACTTATAAATCGAATTGTAACAACAAATAAACTAGTGTCCAGTCAGTAATGTGAGTAGATTGTAAGTCAATGTAAAATATAGTTACAACAATTCTAGAATGCAGTACACTTGTATCATATAAGACTTATATGCTTCCATTTTCAGGCTTAGCAATTTAAACATGATCAGTTATCACGCATGCATAACATGGTAATCGAAACATATGTAACCAATTTGCATATAGGACGTGGTAAGATTCATATGCTAGATTAAAATTCACTTCACATGCATATAGTAAGTTGCATCAATAGCATATGTTTCTTTTCTTCTTTTAAATAGATTAACCTAGTTTTTAATTAAGTTATTAAAATGTGAGACCTAGATATATTAGAGTACCGGTGAGCATATTTTGCTCAGCATGTTTGGTTCTGCCTCGCACAGGTTACAAAGATATGAAGATGTCAAGCAAAACATTAGTTACACCAAAAGCACAAGAACAAGCATCAAGATCCCATGCTCTCACGATAAGAACAAGCATCAAGATCCCATGTTGTCAAGATTGGTTGTACATATAATTCCTTCCTTTGTTTAAAGTATCTAGTGTTTAAAGAGGCATGTATAAACTATGTTAAGTTGAGGATGGGTATATAACTATTGTGTCCCAAGGCATGAGTAAATAGGGTGCTTGAATGTGTTTTTTTTTTGTAGATTCGATGTATCATGAAAGTCATATGAGTTGATATACATAGAGGTGTAAGAGTTCAACTAAGATGATTGTATGATAGCAGGTTGACATGTGTTGGAACCAAACAAGATAAGCCTTGATTGGTATCTTCCTCTAAGGAAGAGTTTTTAGTTGTGTTCTTGAGTTTGTTACAAAGTGTGATAGGCTTACAGATGTGATGTTACAAATATGATACTGCAGTCATTGGATGTTATTATAGTCTATGTGAGGAATTGAGGAATGATTTTAATGTTTATAAAAGTGTTTTTCTATAGGAAAATTTTTGATAGGTCGTCCGAACAGCCGTTATGCTGCCAAAATTCAGTTTCAACCTATCCTTTAGTAAAATAGATTCCCATAGAGAAATGAAGTTAACAAATAAGTTTGACTAGAACCCTACTTCGAGACCTTTTAAGGGGATCATTAGCATTAGATTTAAGTATAAGCTCGCTTGTAATACCCTCTCTTAAATAAAAAGTAGTATTTGAGGGGTGGGTGTCACAGTTATTACTTTCATATGGAATAATTTAAATTATAAATGCAAACTTAAAGAATACAAATAAATTAAATTGCCCATATTATAATCGAACTAATGGAAAATGTGAAAAGTTAGGTTATGTACACATAAAAATCATTCTTTGCCCGTGCTTGAACTCAAATTCACGACTGCTCCTTTCCTTTCTCTTTTGTATGCTCAATTCCTTTCTTTTGTTCTTCTTACCCTCGAATTCAAAGGCCATTAGGTTTCCTTGAATTCTATTGACCTTCATATAGCAACCTAAGATCACGTCCCTAAACTTCGGCCACTATGAAGTTCTTCCCAACTGAGCTTAATTCGTGGCTTATCAACTTTGATTTTCTTATTCTCCTCGATTCACTATGAATTTAAAGATCTAACTATTTTCTTGATTCCTTTATTTGTCTCTTTCAAATTTTTATATTTGGGACTGAAATCAATTTCGGTTTCTCCTTTCTCAGCCGAATACAAGCTTTGTTCCTTCTGCGAATTTAGCTCTTCTACTCATTTTTTAAGTGAAATTAACTGCCTCACCATTGAACCCCATCTTCTTATTTTCAGATTATCTGATTTTGTTATTTTCTCTTATTCTTCATTTTCCCCTTCTTATCCCAAAAATTTATTTCTCATTTGGTGTTTTCAACTGTGCTCTACAATTCTTTTATGCAATAAGAGATATAACAACAACTCCTTTCACCTTTGCTTCTTGTCTCGTTCACAGATCTCAGCCGTGAAACTCCAAATCACACTTATGAGGCTATCTCTCTTGTGCAATCTGTTCCTCTCCACCTTAGAAGATCCAAAATAGAAAATCTTCTTCATAGCCCAAGCCAATTTACGCAACTGTAATCTCACTATCAAGTCTATATAAATTTAGCCCAGCTTCTCTTCGATTTTGATAGGAAATCTTTTCCCTGTTACCACGAAATAGCAGCTCCACTAATTTCCTCTTTAGTCTCTTCATTGCTCCTATAAACTCCCTTTCTGATTTCTCAAAATTCGAAAGCCTCAATCTTAAAATTCATTGCCAATCGATTTTTCTTTAATCATTTAGGCCTATGTCTTTCATTTATTCTTCTTCATGTATTCTTTTTAAATCCCTTTAATTATTCATAATATACTTATTGTCATTATTTTTATCTCATCTTTTCAAGTGAGGTTGAAGCTCACGTTCTTTCCCCTAGTATGCATGTTTTCACATCAATTCTATATTTGACAACCGAATCACACCATTATATTCATAAACTAGAAAATGAAAGCCATAGTGAACTTAGTCTCGGATTGTAGCAATAGAATCAGATGATAAACCATAAATTTTACCCTTTGATTCTTAATTCTTATACTGACTTTAACCCAATACAAAACATGCACTAAGATTCCTACTCAGCCCCTTCAAGAATGGACAACATCATACATTCAGCAGCTAAAATTGTACCTAATGAAACGAAAAAAGGAAATTTCAATTCTCTACTGCTTTCGGATCCACTACAGTCTATGCATGTCTCTCCCTAAACTTGAACAATTTAGTCTCGCAAATCAGCAATACTCTGTCGAAAAATTAAATCCCCATACTCTTACTTCCTCTCTGAATTACTGTGAAAATCCCTAAACTCTCTTCTATTTCGGTCCATCGTTTCACCCATTTATCTTCCCTTCTTCGTTCCATTGCTCCATCCAGTTCAATCCTTTACAAAATAAGAAATTGAAGTAATTTTCCCTATGTTTAGCCTCCTTTCATCTTTGCGTTCCTTAAAATTCAGTTTCTCTCTCTCGCCCCTTCTTTCTTTTTTTGCGTCGTCCGCTGCCCCTTTTCCTTTCTTTCATTTTTTTTTTTGTTTTCTTTTTATTTTTCCTTTATTTTACCCGATAATTAGAAGCTTTTAGGTTCTAATTTTTGGGATATTAGGATCCCTCTGTTCATACCATGTGCCTTGGTAGAATTCACTCTTTAATTTCTTTTGCCTCTTTTCCCTTATCATTTCCTCTGATTTTTTAAAGATGAAATTATACAAATTTTGTCTTCTAACTAAAACTCGATAAATCTAATCGATCATAAAGAAAGTTTTTGCTTTCTCTTCCATACAGAAAATTAGGACATTACAATATTTACCATAAAACATGAAAAATATTAGCAAGGATTTATGTCCTAATTAATTTTAACTCATTTATTTTTTGATTTTAATATAATAAAGAGAAATTATTTAAAATTTTTGTTAAAACTAGTATCCTAGTTAAATATATTATCTTAATAAAATTAGCAAGAATTCACTCTTACTAATCATAGTTGAATTTAATGGTAACATGCTGACGCCTTATATTTGCTTAAAATTTTTATTTCTCTCGTTAAATCCTTACTAAAACCCAAAGCTTATCAATTTTAGCTTGAAAAAGCTCACTCCCTAACTGAGTCATCACTATTTATTTATTTTTTTGCTTGGCATTATTGTTCTTACTAAGTTTCCTCACTAATTGCTAATTTTCTTATAGCATTAAAAATATTCATTTGAAATTATTTTCTGATATGTTTCATGCCTTTATGAAGTATCACGTAACAATTTGGCATCTAATTTTCAATTGAAGAATTTTAAAATATTTACTTAAAATTAATTTTGATATATTTAATAATTATATGAAATGTAATGGGAGAAATACAGCACTAAATTTTTATTTTTTAATTATTGTGACTTTAAGTAAAAAAAATTAAAATTGAGTTATTTTTATTTGCTCGTTAATAATACTAAAATCAGTGAACATAAATACAATTGGCACCAAATTTTGAAACACTTGATTTACAAAGGAAAATAAATTTCACATTAAAAAAAAAGATTAAAACACATAAAAGGCATTATTTCTTCAATTAAGACTAAAATTATCAAGCACCAATATTTAACACATGAATTTTTACTTAATTACAACATGAGATCTAATTAATAAAAAAATTGTATTTTTTTTATTTTTTTTATTTTTAATCTTCAACTTAAAGACAAATGGATATTAACGTAATAAATTTCAACTTAACATTTTTTACTCCTAAAACCAAATAAAAGGATAACTTTATCCTAGAAGTAACTTATTAATGCTAAAAAATTTAAATAATAAACATTTTTTACATTAAAAATAAACAAACTTTTGACAAAAGGACATAAAAGTTAAGTAACTAACATAATAAGTACAATAATAAAGTAATTAATAAGTACATTAATAAAGAAATAGAATATATAATTAACAGATAGTTCAAGGTTGCTGTTTAAGCACAAAAGAGGGAAGTAAATCTTGCAGAAGGCCGTAATCATGAGGAACATTGAAATGCTGCTGTGGAGAATTCACTAGGTGTTGATAGAGCATGGCATGATTAGAATCAGATTGATTACTAGAAGTGACAAAGCGAGCGAAGAGCTCTTGAGGATAGCTGGTGGGACCGGTAGCCATTGCTGTGGAAGCCAGAAGCGAAGGTGATAGCATCCCGGCGACAGCATTACCTCTAAGATTCGCAGGGCAATAATGGTTATGTTGCCCTTCATATGTTGTGATCACAATTGAAGGATCCTGAAATGATCTCTCTACTCTTTTCTTTACTGTGCACTTTTGACTTGTACATCTGTAATAGCTTCTACATTGGTAAACAATCATAAATTGTATTATGATAATTTGAAAATCTTTCCATATGGAAAAGCTACTATCTTAATCCAAACTACTTGCTTAATTTGTAGGAATATATACACCCGCGATAAGCTATATATAAAAAGAGTAAAAATTTTATTCATATGTAAAATTTTTTGTTAGATTTTATTTTTAAACTTTCAAAATGAATAGAAAATCTCCATTTTGAATAGCAAGCAATCATTAAATGCTATATATCGTGAAATTGGAGATAAAATCTATTAATTTTAATAAGTTTAAAGACAAGTTATATATAACCAAAGAATGGAAGTCTTTTTTACCTCTAAATATTTTTTTTTGGTTAAATTTTGTTCTTAAACTTTCAAAATGAAAAGTAAATGCTCTTTTAAATAACAAGCAATCATTGAATGTCATACGATGTTAATTTATAGATAAAATCTATAAATTTTAATGATTTTAAAATAAAAAATGACATACTATTAAAAATATTTAAAAAATTATTTATTTTAAAAATTCAGTGGTAAAAACTGAGAAAAGAAGTTGAGAGGTAAAAATTGCTCCTTTTTTTTTAAAAAAAAAAAGGCAAAAATGAACTTATAACAACTGCAATAATACTTGGGCAAAAAATCGGAAAGCACACATATGAATAGAATTATGTAAAAAAAAAAAAAAACAAACAATTGAGAATTGAATTATCTATAAATTTAAGGGATAATTATAAATTAGTGCCCGTATTGGGATGCTAACAATTAGATGCGTATATTATATAATAATTAAACTTTTAATGATTAATATTTTAACATTTTAACATATTAATTAGAAATTCTGTTATCTTTTAACACAAATTCATATTATTAGCGATAGTTAAAAGATATTGTCCTATTTTATCATTAAAATTTTAATTATTTGAAAAATCATCTATTTTTATTTGTAATAACTAAAATTAATTTTATATTTAATTAATTTTTCATGGCATATAGCATTTTTATAGTTATTTATTTTTTATACTTTAATACATTAATCACTTGGTCACCGATACGAACATAATTTTTATTTATTTAAATTAATAAAAAATAATTATTTAGATCTAATTGAAATCTACTCAAATCTGCTCTAATAAGATTTAATTATTATCATGGTTATAATAATAATAGTTATTATTATATTATTATCATTATTGAAAGAATTTTAAATTTATAAAAAATAAAGTGAAATTAGATTTAATTATTTTTAATTATTTAAATTAATTTTTCATTAAATTTAAAAAATATATTATTATTATTATGATTATTGTTATCATTATTCTTTTGAAATAAAAATAAAGAAATTATGAATCTTACTTATTGAAATTAATATTATAAAAAAGAAAATTTTTATGTATGAAAAATGCAAATTTCTTGAAATGATATTTGCTTATTAAACAAAAATAGGTGATTTTTCAAATAATTCAACTTTTAGCAAAAATAAATAGCAATAAATATTAGCAAATCTAACTGATGGTCCAAATTATTAAAAAAATAAAATGTTAAGAGCTTAATTGTTATGAAAACTATATTAGAATTTAAATTGTTAACATCGAATATGTTAGGACCAATTTGTAGTTATTCTTAAATTTAACATTAATAGAGAAAATTTTTTTTAAAAAAAGTAAGATTTTCATTTTAAAAAAAAAAAGGAAAGGCAAACAAACAAATAATTCTCTTTAAGTGGAAGAATGTATAAACAAATTTAAATAAAGTAAATATAGGTGTTGTGAATTAATAAAAATTGTCCTTCTACGAACGTTAAAGTGATAATTTCTTGAGCAACTACTAGTTTTGCAAATATTGGGAATTTGACTTGCTTAATTTGATGTTTAATAAATTCAAACAATCTGTAGCTGGAGTAATGGAGTTTTTTTTTTTTTTTGTCATAATCATGCTTTGTTTTATTTATTCTTTTTAAGCTTTCTAAAACATATTTATGATCTAATTATATAACAGTTTGAGTGCTATTTATGTTTACTAGATACAGTTGATCAATGAATTCCATTATTTATGTTTTATGGAGTTGACAAAATTTTCTGTCCATAATTTCATAAGTTTGTAGAATTCAAGTGGTGATAGTCAGAACTAAAGTTTACTAAAATATAATCAGGTTTTGAAAGAACTTATTAATTTAAATATGAAAATGATATTAAGTTTATTGTCAAAACAAGAATTCGAATCAACTATTCGTAATTCCTTCTTCCCCTCGGTTTGTTTTTGTGGAAACTGATTATATCAATTTTTCTAGTCAATTGTCTTAAATTTAATTAGTTTTATCATGATCAGAGAATTTAGTTTGGTAAAATAACCTTGGGTAAGGACTATTCTTGACTGCCTTCTGCCCATACTTCCTCCAACGATATCCATCTTCAAGATGATCAATCTCACTCCTGGTCAAGAAAGCGCACCTTGGCTCTTTTTGCCGTTTCTCTTTCTTGCTCGGCTTGCTGAATAATAATAAAAAAAAAATTAAAATATAAGCACCAAACAGACCTTGATAGTGAAAAGCATTTGCTTAAATTGCATAAAACTCTACTAATCATTAATAATCTAGTACTAGCTAGGGTTAGCACGCAGCCTCTTTCTTTCATCTTCTTACTCTTTTTAATTTTAGAATTATTAGCCATGCCCACAAACTGATTCATGAAAACACTCATACATCAAGATAATCACAAATTGACCGTCGGTTTGACGTGTATACAAACATTTTTCTTTTCATATATTGCAATTTGCGATTGGAAAAATCATAGATCAAGTCGAGGTAAACAAAATCCAAAAAAGAAAAAGACCCACCCTTTTTTATTCTCGTCAGGCTTTTCTTTCTTGATGTTTGAACCGGAGAACTCTTGTTTGGTTGTCAATGGTGCATCGTTAGAAGATGAAGATATGGAAGAATTAGGCGTCGAAGGATTTTCAACGGTCGTGGCTGCTGCTGATTCTGAAATTTTGTTCGAATAATCTTCAAATATGGTTGGAGTAATTAGCTCAGATGTCGAACAAGACATGTCCAAAGCTCTTAATGAAGTGTTATAATCCATGGAACCATGTAAACAGTCAGTGAAGCTCATGTGCGACGATGAAGAATAAGAACCCTGTAATGAGTTTTGTGTCAAAGTTTCTTGATTGCGAAGAATTTTGTAGAGTGGAAAGACTGAGGTTGGAGTTGTTTCTTGTTGATCATAGTTAAAAGGGTCACAATGAAATTGATTTTTCTTTTCTTTTGACATTGAAGAAGGTTGAAAGAGGAGAAGATGAGTTGGTATACCTCGCTCAGATTTCTTTTTTCTAAGAGGAGATCTAGCTATAGCAATTAAGATGTCCCCTTTACTCTTATGAAAGAAAAATGACCTCTACTTCGAAAACAAAATTTACTTTCAGCTACTTTTTTTTTTCTCTTTTTTCTCACAAGGAACAATTTTCTCTAGATTTTATCTACTTCAACGTATCCCAATTGAATTTAGTATGAAATTAAAAAAATGATTAAAAAAATTTTAATTATAAAAATATACTAGTAATCGACTAAATTGTCATTTCATAGTTTAAAACACTATATTTAATTTTATAAAAGATCAATGTTACATTAAGTACATTAAACATATAATAAATATGAATAAAATTATAAACTTTTTATTAAATATTCTCTTAAATTCATAAGTGGACATTTGAAGTTGAAAAAAAATCTTATCATTAAAAGTATGAGTAATTAGTTGGTTCAGTCCGAAAACTAACCAAACTGAATATATTGGACTGTACATAAAAAATAATGAAAATCAATTGAATTAAGTAGAAAAAAATCAAACTAACCGAAGTTTTTCACAAATCTAACTTTTTATATATTTTATTTCTTTTTACATAAAAATATTAAAATGACATTATTTTAAAAACTTAAAATCATATCGTTTTGAGAATTTGATTTATTTAATTTTCATATTTTAAGAACAAAATTGAATAAATTAATTTTTTTTAAAAAATAAACCGGATAAATCAAAATAACTATCGATTCGATTCAGTTTTTGTGTCACTAATTAAAAGGCCCTCAATCTTGTTAGTAGGAGATGTAAAATCTACTAATAAATTACATGAAAAGCAAAAATATTCTCATAAAAATTAGAAGAGAGTTAAATTTATTTGCTTTGTTGCTTTTTTTTATCTTCATTTTTTTTTTTGCACTTAGGTATGTGATGGAATTAAAATATATGGAATCCTATATATAAGGTTTGAAATACAAAATATAGACGCATATCATTCAATGCAATTATAACATAAAAACCAAAAGATAAAATCGTAAATAGAAGCTCTTCAGAAGTTATCAAAAAAGTATTATTCCAAATTTATAGATAAGAGCTAAGCTACACGCACATAAATAAATATTCGTATATTATGCAGTGAAGAATATTAATACACTAAATGAAGCCAAGATTTTATTTGAAGAAAAACAACATTATTCTCTTCTATACATAGTTTAAAATTCATTACATCTTCTATTAAAAACTAATATTGGACAAATATGAAATTTAAAACTTGTTTAACCTTGCCTATTTTCAGTTGATAAATTTCCAGTACCATAGCCACAACCATGCCAGAAATCAATTCTAAGTCCCTCATTAAATTTATAAATGTATTTTTCACAGCTTTTTGTCCTCGTGATGGAGAACAATGGTAAGCGTATACGATAGTTTAGTTTACAAATTCTAATGGATATGGAAAGCGAATTGTAAGAAGATCGAAATCAATATCCCTAATCTCACAATAAAATGTGAAAGTGAATAGATGAATAAATAAAATAAAATAAAACTTTGTAATATATAATTTTCTCCCTAAACTTAGCACCAAAAAAGAAAACTTTCTACATAAAATTTTACAACAATCCTATGTCACATCTTAACAAAATTATACTTATTACTTTTTAAATTTTACAAAAATAACTTATTAGCCTCCTAAATTTGATAATTTCTATTAATTGTCTTGCTAGTGTTTAAATATATAATAGATAAAATTCTATCAAATTCAAATAATAGATTATTTTTGTCAAATTCGAATCTATTATAAATCACTTAATAAGACTATGTGTGTAAAAAGTTTCTTTTTGTGATGTTAAAGGGTGAAAATATGTATTATAATCTTTCAAATAAAATTAGTCAACAATTATATTTTCTTCATTTTTCAGTTTAAGGTTTTTGTATAAAGAAAAATGAGTGAATAATATCAATATTATAAAGAAGAATTACTTATAATTGACTAAATAACTATTTTTTTTTATCAATTTTGATAATAATTAATATAGAAAAATGTTAAGAGGTACGTATATTGAGCGGGAATATATAGAAGAAAAGAAGAATTATAAAAAAAAATACTTCATATTTACATAAGTTCAATAAAATGAAACTTCAGGTGAAATAAAAAAAAAATTAAGACAATATGCAAAATGAAATAGAGAATAGTTAAATACCACTTTCTTCATAAGATTAAAAACTGATACTTATTTTTTAAAAAAATTTATTATATTTCTTTTAAAAGATTTTTTTATAATTATATTAATAAAAATAAATTGAAAATTCAATTATAATTAATAAAAAAAATAAATTTCTCGAGCATTATACTGAATGTCATCCTTTTTTTCAAGAAATTC
>CANXYI011849657.1:0-13760 GCA_948208565.1 Hura crepitans
TCCTGCTCTGGTCACCATTTGACAAGCGCGTCTTGCGCCACCACACGCGTCATCGCATTCCTCCACGTGCCAGTGCGTGTGCATCACCGCCGCTGTGCTACTCTGATCGGGCTTTGTCCTGTCAGTGGCTAAATCTAGTGATTTTTTTGCTCTCCCTTAGCTTTAGTTATTGTCTTCACGTTTTTGCCTCACTGTGCTTTGGCTATACCAAGTTCTTCATTGCCTTCTTGGTAATTTTTTTATAGTTATTCCTTCCTGTCCATTGTGTGGTTGGTTAATTTTTTCTGGAATTTTTCATAATGGCAGATGATAAGTGAATTATTGTTATTAATATTGACAACCCATCGTTGCAAATTAGTCCAGTTAAGCTTGATGGCAATAACTATCTTGCATGGTCTCGTTCATATTTATTGTTTGTCAAAGCTAGGGTTATTTAGGGATATATTACTAGGACTACATCGAAACCTATGGTTGATGATCCCTGTTATCATCAGTGGTATTTTGAAAA
Source organism: Hura crepitans (assembly GCA_948208565.1). NCBI lineage: Eukaryota > Viridiplantae > Streptophyta > Magnoliopsida > Malpighiales > Euphorbiaceae > Hura > Hura crepitans. The sequence continues at coordinate 509 of CANXYI011849657.1, forward strand.
TTCATTGATCATGGCATGGCTTATAAATTCTATGCAATTGCAAATTTCGTGTACTTATTTGTTGCTTGATACTGTTGAAAAGATCTGGAATGCAGTTACCTTCACATACTAAAAAAAAGGCGATGATGCGTAGATTTATGAACTTAGGAACAAGGTTCATGGCACTAAACCAGGTGAGATGACAATTTCCCAATACTTTTCTGAGTTAAGCAGTATATGGCAAGAGTTAGATTATTATCAAGACTTTCAAGCTGGTTGTCCCGGAAATGCGGTAAAGTTTCGGCAACTAGTTGCCAAAGAATGAGTATGATTTTCTAGCAGGATTGAACACTGAATATGATCAGATAAGAGTTCAAGTTTTGGGTAGGACTATTTCTCTCTCTTGAAGAAACCTATTCTTGTATCCAGCAGGAGGAAAGTAGGCGAAGTGCTATGCTTTATATTCTACTAGTTGAAAAATCTAGACTTATAGCTACTCAAGGTTCTTCAGAGCAATCAAAGTTACCCAAGTCTGATAAAGATCATTTGCAACGTGATTATTTTGGAGAACCTCGACATATAAAGGAGATTTGTAGGAAGTTGCATGGCCGCCCAACAAGAGGACGTGGTGGAAAAAGGGGAAATTCAATGAGGACTCGAGCAAATCTATCAGAAACTGTGGAATCAAACTCTGAACAGATTACCTCTGGTTTTTTCTCTCCTAAAGAACTTCAACATCTAAAGCGTCTTTTATTCCATTCTGGCTCCTCTTCTAGTGCCAAGTCCAACTTTCTACAGTCTGGTAATGTTTTCCCTGCTAGTCATTGTAATGTTTCCTAGATTATTGATTCTGGTGCGAATACACATGACGGGTTCCTTTAAACATTTTCTTGATTACTCACCATGTGTTAAAAAGAATACTATAAGAATAGCCGATGGTTCCTTCACTCTTGTCTTTGGAATAGGTTCTGTTTTCTATATTCCTGATATTCAATTATCATCTGTGCTCCATGTTCTTAATTTTTCTGTTAATCTTTTATCCGTTAGTACTCTCACTAAAATTCTTAATTGCAAAATTGAGTTTTTTCCTGATAAATGTATTTTTTAGGATCTTCACACCGGGAAGAAGATTGACAAAGGTAAATTGCATGATGGCTTATATCTACTAGATGGTGGTGAAGGCTTTAATAATCAAAAAGTTTTTTTTTGGTCGAAATAAGGATGTTAATGATGAAATTATATAGTGGCATAGGAGACTAGAACGCCGTTTATTTTTTGTATTAGCAAAATTATATCCAAGCTTGTTTTGCAAAACTGATTCTAACTCTTTATTTTGTAATGTTTGTGAGTATGCAAAACATTCTCGAAACTTTTATCTTTTAAGTAATAATAGAAGTAAATTTCCATTCATGGTCGTTCACTCTGATGTTGGGGGATTTACTCATATTGTTTCCTTGTCTGGTAGTCGATGGTTTGTTACTTTTATTGATTGTTGCACTAAAATGACATAGGTCTATCTTCTCAAGGTTAAGAGTGATGTATTTTCATTTGATACCAAGATAAAAGTTCTTAGCACTGATAATGACACTGAATATATGGATGGTAAATTTAGTGTTTATTTGGAGTCACATGGAATAATTCATCATACTAGTTGTCCTTATACGAGTGCTTAAAATGATGTTACTGAAAGGAAAAATAGGCATTTATTGGAATTTGTTAGGTTTTTTCTGTTCACTATGAATCTGTCTGAGACATATTGGGGGATGCTATATTGGTAGTTGCATACTTTATCAATAGAATGCTTTTTAGAGCTCTCAATTATAAGAGTTCATTAGAAAACTTATAAGGGGTCAATAATAATTATGTTCCACCAAAGGTGTTTAGGTGTGTTTGTTTTGTTCATAGTCGGAATATTGAAAAACTAGATCTTTGAGCTCTTAAATATGTGTTTATTGGATATTCAACAACTCAAAAGGGATATAAGTGCTATCACTCTGCTTCTAAAAAGTATTTTGTTACTACGGATGTTACTTTCTGGGAAACTAAGCTATATTTTGCTTCCCGATGTAGATTGGCCTGGATCTCTAGATGATAGATGGTCTACTACCGATTATTGTACATTTATGGGAGGCAATATAGTGACGTGGAGAAGTAAGAAATAGTGTAGTAGCTAAATCAAGTGAAGAAGCGGAATACGGAGCCATGGCACAAGGGGTTTGCGGGCCTCTATGGTTGGAAAAAATGTTGGAAGAATTAAACTTGTATAATGGAAATGAACTGCTCCTATATTGTGATAATAAAGTAGCCATTATCAGTGTTCAGAATCCTGTTCAGCATTATAGGACTAAGCACATAGAGATTGATTGACACTTTATCAAGGAAAAAGTACTTGAAGGTGCCTTAAAGCTATAATATGTGATATCAGATGAGCAAGTTACTGATGTGTTCACTAAAGAATTATGTAATAGGATCTATCATACCTTAGTTTGCAAGTTAGGCATGTGTGATATCTATGCATCGACTTGAGGGGAAGTGTTGATGTGTGTAAATTAGAATTGTATTCTAATTATGATTCTAATAAGGAATTATAGTCAGATAAGGTTTATTGTATTTTCTTATTTTAGGACTCCCTAGAATTGTATATACCCCATATATCTTGTAAAATAAAAAAATATAACAATTCGTATTTCTCAAATTCTAAAGTATCCCTCATTACCATGGGAGTGGGAAGTAGTCCCCGATTTATTCTAGGCAAGAGAGAGGTAATAGCAACAGAATTCTTACCTGTCAAGGGAAGTAGGCAGAGTACTACTCCTAGGAGTTTATGGGCAGGTAGATCTGGAAGTTGTGGTGGTGGGATCTGAACTCCTTGAATCAGTTGAGCTAGATAAGCCACCAATCTCTAATTTTTGAGCCTTAATTCTTCAGAGAAGATTTGCGTTTTTGCAGTTCTACTTATAAGGAGAGCTTTGCATCAAAGGGTATGGTCTTGAAGTGAAGCTTCTAGAGAACCAGAACGAGCTTCGAGTTGCTAGAGGTACATTCCTCCTTGTTCCTCCACCTTCATACTAGGGAAATGCAACTGTTCTTCAAGTTCCTTCATAGAAGCTAGAGGATCTTCAAAGGAGTTTTTGGTTTTGCGAGCAATCTGATTCTTGCTTAAGGGAAAAAGAAAGAATAGACTGAGAATAGATTGCCTCTGATACTAGTTGTATCCTAACTTGGGTTTCTGGAATTTGAAATTAGAGAATTTATTAGAATAGAGAAGTTGCAAATTGAGAGATATTGAGAGAGAGAGAGAGAGAGAAAAGATAGGAGAGGAGAAATATTATGATTCTCATTAGTGGGTCCCAAAAGGGAGAATCATTACATATAAAATGGCAGAATATTGTGCTGTGCTGTACAAAAAGCCAAACAAGTATGAACAATCCTTACATTCTTTGCCTAATTTCATTACAATTAATTGGTAATAGAAAATAACTAACATTGCAATTACTATTTTAGCCTTTTCCTTTTGTGTGTAATAGTATCCAAAGGATTCTCAAACCTATTAGATGTCGGGGACTCGAGTGCTATCTATTGTGGCATTATCCTATTCCCTATCTAGTTTTCATATTTATAGTCAATATTTTGATTAAAAAAAAATCATCATTAATAGAGTTGCCTGTACCTCTTTATGGTTCCTCATTACTGTTTCTCTTAGGGTTGGCATGATATTTTCTGCAATGTAGCATCCAAATTGGATTCCAATTTTGTAGTTCGTGCCTTCATCCATAATTCTGCTTCATCCCAGACTTATTGGGAAAGAATTCTCGTTTCTTTTCTTTGATTATTAATGCGACACGGAAGTTTGGCTTTTATACCAATTATTATGGTCCACTGTTGTGGATCAGAATGCTTGGTAATTAGTCAAGCTCACCAAAGGAAGCTTGTAACTTTGAGCCTATGGAGAAGGGCAAGAATTTTATTTATGCATTTTTTGCTCTTCAAATAGAGCTTACATAATGTCAAAATGGGAAAACTGATTGAAATAGGAAAATATAAAATTAAAGACAAATTAAGGTTTCTTACTGTAATAAAAAAATACTGGCGAAATCAAATAAAATCTCCTAATCATGGAAACTACTAAAATATAATTATTAATTGTGATTAGTCTGCATTCCATTATTAACTATGGGTGGTTTTCTTTCCATCTTTAACGTGTATGTAAACATTATAAAAACTTGCCTTCTTCAGCTCTTTGTTGTTTTCTGCAAATGGTTTGACTAGGGGATTCCCTATGGCTACATATGGGAAGAGATTACAAAGACTAGCTTTTCTCGAGCCTTTCATTTTCTTTCTTCCCGGAGGATCTCATATCCTCCTAATAACTATCTATAGAAGGTGCTAATCTTAGGTACCTTATGCTTCGTATGAATCAGTGAATTTAAGTGCCTAATGCTTTGTGGTTTGCTCTTGACCTAAGCGAGCTACTATAGATTTTTTGATGTACTGGGGACGAGGCGGTTAGTGTTTGAAGTCGTCACTTGGCTTTATATTAGGACCACTAATTTTTTGCCTAGAAAGGGTTCGGAATCAGATCACTAATATACCTTTATTTATATTCAAATGTTTATCAATCTCATATCATGCAAGTAAACATTTTAATTAAAAATATACATGTCACCTTTTCATGTAAAAAAAATAAATTGCAATATTCAAAATATACAACAAAGCATAGATGTAAATTGAGCATCCACAAATCGGGTCATTATTAGTTTTTTGACTTGACAACTACTTGTAATTCTATAGGAATTAGCGGTAATTGCCCAACTTCCATCTATAGGGGATTGACCTGTTGTTAAAATACATTTTTTATGTGACTTATTGACGAAAAATCAAAGTTTTATTATGAAAATACAAATTAATTAGATATAAAATCATTTATTTGAGATTATACTTTTTGCATGTAAACAAGTTATTAAAATATCTATTACACTCTGAAAATAAGCAAAAGAGTTGAAAGGTACAAAACCAAATAAGTGAACAAGGAATAAACAATTGATCTCGTTTCTACATCGCTAAATCCGTGCGGACTACAAAATGTCATAATTGATATGTCTGTCCGGATCTCATATGCAGCATAGATGGTCAATCTTACATAACTTAAGAGAAAATGATTAGTAACACAAATAGAGGTTCGTGAGTATCTAATAACAGTACCCAACATGATGATCAATAATACATGATAAGGTGCATATGGATGATTATGATAGATATACAAATAGTTGTTATCAATAAGATGATTGAAATGATTAGTCATGGTAAGAAAAACATAAACAATTTTAATGCAACTAAATCCGTATGGATTATATATGGAACACATTTTTAAAACAAGTGTCCACGCAGATTACACTCCTCGTGAAAGGGAGTCCTTGCGGACTTAACATTAATTCCAGAATATTAATAATATGCATATTAAAGAATAGAATGATTCGAAAATATTAGAAAGGACATACTTGATATAAATACAAATCAATATGCTAGCGCTTAATAAAATGAGTTAAAAAGATGAACATGAAATTGTTATCGAACATTAGTCTGTATGAACTTAATATTATATACATATTCAAATAATATGTCTGTGTGAACATTAACATTCATTAAAATTGGTCTGTGCGAACTTGGGCATCGGTTTCATAAAGTAAGTGCGATTACAATTTTTCTATGAACGATTAAAGCATGATTAAAACGATTTGAAATGTTAAACCTACTCTTATAATTGATGTAAGGAATTATATATAATCACTTTACATGTCAATTAATCATGAGAGATCATTGGTCTATAATAAAATAGAGAACATAAAATTAAGACTGATAATAGAGACTTCAGATCTTATCTTAGTTAATGCTCTAAGCAACATGACAAAAGGTAGGGTTTTACAAGAACGACAATTTTTAGTAAGAGTTTAAGGACTAGCATAGAGAATTCTGTGGTGGAGTTTACTCAAACTCGAAAATTGGTGATAATTTGTGATGATTCTTTATGATGAAATAGGTTGATGAAAATAGTATTTATAGGATTTTTGGACAGTATTCCCGTCCATAAGGAAGAGAGTTGTAGTAAGATTAGGAATTAGAGTCCAAAGAGGAAGATTAAATTTCTAGAAGCTTTTCGGTGGAAGGTCCATGTAGACCAAGGCTTTGATTTGTCTTAGCAGACTATGAGTCGTGGGATTTGTTTCTTTAGGCTGGTTCTATGTTAGTCCATACGGACTTTGTGGCATCAAATATGTGTGGACTTGCAGCCACAAAGTCTGTGTGGACTTGCACCTTAATGGTTTGTGCGGATTTTGATTTTAGGTTTTTTGCCTTATTGCTTGGGCTTGTTTTTGACTATCATCGTAGGCTCAAAAATGAAGGAGTCCCCTGCACCCATTGGAATCAGTGTCGAGCTTTTGGGCCTAAGCCCTCTGCTATCGACACAGATCCGTATTTATTTCTTTAATTCGGGTTGCACCGCGAGTTTTTCAGATCGGGTTAAAGTCCGAATCCAGAGAAAAATTCTAGATCCAAAATCCAGGCGTTTATAGCTACTATATTATTTTGCCTTTCCCATTGTTCAAAAGTGCCGAAACATTTTTTGGTTCCACCTTTCAAAACCAAATATTTTTAGTCTACTTTGTTTAAACTACTCGGTTTCCTATACCCTTGAACTTACTAGTCAGCCTAAAAAACCTAAATAGAAAAATACATTGAAAGAAGATGTTTATTGATTGATCTTTTTATATTCATTTGAAAGTCAATGTAAGGATTTTCAGTGGCTTCGGGTCTTTTGTAATAATTATTGTCTTTATTTCCTTCAAAATTGTTACTTTATTGTTTTTAACATTGTTTGTCAATATGCAGCTGATAGCTGTTATTCTGGGTCATCTTTGGTGCTCTGAGTAAGTTTCTCATCAATTACTATAATATCAACTATAGTTAGAATAGTTTTATTTTGGATATTGTCTTCTGTGGTCTCAATTCCTATATATATATTTTCAATAGGCATTCTCGGATTCAAGCAAGAACTGAACTATTACTGAAACAGTACAAGCTTACTAGGAAGGATGTCAAGGATATACTTCAGGTATGCGCTTGCAAATAACAAGTATTTCCAGAGAAACTGCTATGGTTTCATAATAAATTTTTATTTATTTATTTATTTAAATATTTACTTTTGGGCCCTGAAAAGTATTTGATTGTAGCATTCTTTTTTATTGACCTCATTTTGCCTATCATGGGAGGCTTAAGTGGAACAATGATTATCTAGGGATTTAAGATGCGAAAAAAGATAGCTTTAAATTCCTTGTCTAGCTTTGTTATGGAGATTGCAACGTCATTAGTATGATTTTGCCATTATATTGTGATTTGTAGGAATATCATGACAACATTGGGGATCTGGATGGACCTGACGAGAGAGAGCGAGCACAGTCAAGGATCCAGAAATTTATCTCAGCTCTCTAGTCAACTAACGCTTTCTGGAGTAGGTGTTTTTAGTAAAAGTCTAGTTCTATAAAATTGCAACTTTAAACAAGTTTAAGTAAATTAAATTGAAAGGACTTTTATTTTGTTGTCGCATCTCTTGGTAAGCATTTTGGCTGTAGTAGTCCTCTGAGGCAGGAATATTCGGTGGCCAGAAGGAGCATATGGGAAGCTCTGGAGTTGATTACTCTAAATCTATCAGATGGTGTGGTTATTAAATTTCAATTTATATTGCAAATATTGCCTAATTTATATTTTATTTTCCCATTGGTTGAATGTGTAAGAATATCTTTGTACTTTTTAAAAGGTGTAATATTGTTTATTTACTTCTATTTAGAGCAATATTATTTCTATGTTTTCAAAATTGGTAAATTTGCTAATTTTTCATTAAATGACGTTTTGACGACTTGGTTATATTCACTCTTAGAAGCGTGACATGATTAATAATGAGATTTAGACTTCAAAATATTTTAACCCTTTTTCTTTCGTTTCATTTTCTTGTGCACGCGTGCGCATGTACCTCTACTCGCACGTGTTGGAATTTATAGAATTTTTATATATTTCATAAAGAAAATGTAAAAAAATTCAAAATTATTAAGCATGGTATGTTATATAATCATATCAGCAGTATAATGAATTGTATAAGATTTTTACGGTATAAATATTTCTTGTAGAGACTAAATTTTATACTTAATTTGGTTGCTAGACTCGAATAAGAAGTGATACACAAAGCGTCATATGAACTTACTTTACTTAAAAATATGAATAAATTAAAAACTTTTTGAAATCACTTGATTATTTATTAAACTTTAAAAGTTTTGCTTAAATAAAATTTTGCTTTTAAGTTTAAAATAGTTTTGGAATTATATCGAAAATTCAACAGAATAACGGTTATATATGGATATTAGCCCAGAATGAGTAGTAAGTTTGTAGGTTTAAAACAATACTTCTATAATTCTCACATATATCACAATCACAAATTGGTCCTTTTGACCATCTAAAATCATCAACGCAATCTCAACCACATTCAACAGGAAGAGATATCACACAAGCATTAAAAAGAAATTTAAATTTGTTTTAAAGATTACAGAATAATTTACAAATCCAGATTAAGTCGAATTGCTCATAAGCTACATATGAATGTCTATATAAATACATCATATAATATATGTATAGAATAACAAAATACCAAAAGTATTCTTCTCTTGATCTGCAGTAGCCATCGAGGCTTCGACTTTAATTTAGTTCTTTTACCCACACATTGCAAATAAAAATGATGTGTTAAGGGAATGCTTAGTGTTATAATCAAGGTAAAACATGTACACCCCACAAGCATGCATGAATAATAATATCATAGGTAAACTCTTAAAACTCACATAAGGTAATCATGAAACAAAATGAGTGTAAATATTTAAGCATATAGGTTTGCACATCATACCATGAAGTGTCATCTAGAATTAAAGACATATAGTATTCAAACACCTTATCATACATAGAAAATAACTTTTCATATAATCGAGTTCGTATCTTATCTTTAGTCTCATTATAACAAGTTATTAGGCTTATACTTAAGAAAACATAAAAATCTATATCGGATAACAAGGACACATTGGACCACTAAGATCCTCAAAATCACGTAGGCCCAGCCACATTAGACCCAAAGGTTTGCACATTAGACCCAAAGGTTAAGTGTCATCAGAAGAACTGAAGGTCACGAATCCACTTAAGACCCGAAGGTCACATATCAACATAAGACTTGAAAGTCAACATATCGAGCTTGAAGGTCATGTAAGGTACGTAAGTACCCTAGCAGCTATTATAACCCCTAGTTGACTGGTCATCCTATCTAATCTAGGTTGTGTACTAATATGGGTTGCTCACCATATTCAATTTTTGTTTAACAATTTTGAAATGATTTAAGGCAGATTTTAAAGTTGTTTGGTCAACAAGTGACCAAATGGGGAAAATCAAGCCTTATTATTATATGTACCTCTTAAAATTAATAACATGCATAACCAAATCAAAGCATCAAATTTTTTCAACCACATGTATATACTTAGCCTTGTAATATACACCATATATGCATATACCATAAATTAAGCTCATTACATCTTTTAATCATATGTAACATAGATTTTGGCCACTTTGCACATCATAGCCATATCCTCTTCTTTGCATAGAAAACATGATGGCTTAAAATAGCATACACATATTTGCATGTGGTTCGGACATATTAGCATAAATTAGCATACTTTCATCCTTTATGCTAAACACCTTCTTAACCATTAGTTATATAAACATTCAATCTCATGGTGGTTCATAAAGCCAATACTCATGCTAACCACATGTAACATACTTTAAAGAATAATATAAAAAAACATTCCACCATAAAATGTAATCTTACTCAAATTTAACCATCCCCGTTATCTATATAACCATATTTCACAATTCAATATTTTCTCAAGCCAACACACCCATTTAACATCAATGGCCACCACAACATCAAAGGCACACACATAAGAGGAACCATTTGGCCATACACTTATGTGCACACTCAACATTTTGGTTGATCACATTCCATGCATCATAAAGTGCTCACATGACATATAACATAATTCATAAGCATACAAGCTCATAAGCATGCATAAGGCATAACACACACACACATGCATTATGGGCCATTCAGCCATCATGCTCATAGGCAACATCCCACATCATTCACACACTTCTAAGGCGTTAATGCACATCTATGAAGTCACCTAATGGCATTCATAAGCATTTCACCCCATTAAATGCCAATCAACACACTTTTATACACATATACACACACTTTATATTTAGGGCGTACATATATTATAGACATTCTACTTTAATTAAACTTACTTTTGAGTTAAAATACACCACTTGAAAACAATTAAGCCTTCTCTTTGCCCCTTGTCACTTTGCTCTACAAACATAAACATGCTCGTTATGAAAAAATCCGTATAAAATCAAATATGCATCAAAAATTAAAACTAACTTTAGAAATGTGTTTTTGGGCATCTAACGAACATTGGAAAAATATCAAACCTTGGAAAAACTTACTCCAAAAAAAAAACCTTGTCACTATTCACCCTAACTTCAAACCATGAAAATCCTTTGATTTTTCTTGAAATTCTTGCTTTTAATGGGGTTTAAGGGTTATGGAAGCTTAGTTTTAGGGGTTGAATGGGCTAATTAGGGCTTAGATTGAGGAAGACGAGAAGAAAGTGGGGAGGCTTTCATGTAGGAAGCCACCGACTTTTAAAGAGGAAGAAGGAAGATGGCGAAGCACTATCGCTATGTTAACCCATTTAAGTCATCTTTGACCAAATATATATATATGGGTGACTTTAAATTAAATCAACGTTTTTTCTCTCTTTAGTTAATCCAATTCTTCCTTTTTTTAACCTTAATTAACATCCAATTAAATCCCCTAAAATCGTATAATTCAAGTCCCATAAGCCTCTAAAAATCCAAATTCGAAAATAAAAAAAATGCAACTTTTTAACTTTACTCGATTTAATAAAAATACTTCCTGATATCTAAATATTCTAATTCCAATGCCAATGGACTATTTAGAATATTTGAATATCAAGTTGTATCAATCTCGAGTCAATTTGAGGAAAAACAAAATATTTTTACGGTTCAGCTTTCATTGGGTCACTATTCACAAACACAGCTGTAAAAACTTTACTTGTGTTTTTAACCATGTACATGACTTTGTTTTCACTTCAAATTTCCTCCAAAATTTTATTATAATTAATACTTCCACTTGGTCACTTCAATATACGCTAGGTCTCGGGAACATTATTGACGTCTCGAAAAGTGTTATTCATAACCTTGAGATTTTTGGGCGTTAGAGAAATATTGAAAATCTGCAAGTTAAGAGATGCATAGAAAATACTCACTTTTTAGAGGAAGAACAGAGAGTCTATGAAAAAAAAATGTAACCTCTTTTCTTCTTTTATCTGCTTAGTGGTAATTGACCACTAAGCAGATGGATTGTGGTAACTGCCTGTTAGTTACCATATCCAAATCCAAAAATATTTATTTTTTCAATAACAAATCAGGTCGGGTCCTATCATGGGTGACCCGCCTATTATATTTAGCATATCTCACTCATCTGATGGGACTATCTCGCTTCTTAATTCTATAAGAATCATACATAAGTAGGTCGTGTAACCATGCATACTTTGAGAACACTTTAATTATATATCTATTAAGAGGATATAACTTCTCAAATAATGAAGCTTGGAGTATGTTAGTATGCAATACCCTAGATCTCATATTATTTTTGACAATCTCATTTAACTAATAGATCAAGTACATTCAAAATTATGCTTTTCCAAGGATAAACACAATTGGTCGACCATTGAATATACATAGATAATATGATATTTTTCTTTGCACCTAAAGATCTTCCTCTTATCTTGATTCTTGCATCTCTTATTTAATTTGCTTTTTTAGAAATACTCTATTAGACTGAATCATTCATGATCCTTTGGCAATTTTCTAAGATAGCAAGCATTAATTAAAATATTTGAGAAACACATTAGAGTCATATGGGTACCTGATGAGATTACTTTAAAATCTCAGGGTCTCACACAATATAAAGTTGAGATCTCACTTTTATTACCTTTTGGTCAAAGTAGATGCACATGTGGTACGAATCACATGTTACGGCATTTCATCCTTTCCCATGAAGTGCATGTCCATCATTTTTATCAATACCCTACATATTATAGTTTAGATATACTCAATATCTAACTTGAGTTCACTTACATACCTTTTATGTCATTAAAACTCTAATATGGCAATAAGATAGATGTAGCGACAACTATTTAATTAGTCACTTATAGTAATGAAAATAGAATTTATGGCTCAATTTCTCATTCAAATCATAGTCAACATTCATTAATAATTAAACTTGGCTCTTAATTATCATCTAGATAATTAGTTTAAATTATCTCATCTTTGACCATACAAAATGGAAAAGATGATTACCTGTGTGAGAAGGCCAAATTGATCTATTCGACATGTTTTTTTCTCAATACAAAGATATATACAACATATATATGCATACTTTTACGTGTATGCTTTGCAACAGATGTAATCTTAGGCTTAAAGAAAGAAACAAAACATCTTTCATTAATAATTAGTGAACGTCATTGGGAAAGCAAAGAAAATGTAAATGAGTACATTTAACATCTATGCAACCTAATGATTTAACATGCCTATAATATGTATATCTTGGTATAGTCTTTGTGAATGGATTTGCCACCATATCATGTGTAGATATGTACTTCATGTTCAGTTCCTTTTGTGTAACCATATCTTTCACAAAGTTATATTTAATATCTATGTGCTTCATTTTACCATGATATTTAGGATCTTTGGTATATGCCATTGCTGCTTGACTATCACAATACACAATACCGAATCATCAGCATTGGCATTTACTCCTAAATGATCCATGAACTGTCTCAACCAAATGGCTTTTTGGACTGTAGCTAAAGATGCTACAAATTCAGCCTCTATTATGGAAAGAGCTATACATGATTGTTTCTTAATGCTTTATGATATTGCACCATTGTTTAGTAAGAACGCAAATCTAGAGGTAGATTTTCTCTCATCTAAATCTCCTCCCTAATTTGCATTGGTATAACCTCTTAAACATAAATAAACTCTTTGATAATACAATGAATAATCTACTGTGCCCTTGAGGTAGCGTCATATTCTCTTTATT
>CANXYI011849788.1:0-12510 GCA_948208565.1 Hura crepitans
AAATTATTATTATTATTATTATTATTATTATTATTATTATTATTATTATTATTATTATTATTATTATTATTATTATTATTATTACACTGTCTCAGTATATTACATGATGCACACATGACTGGTATGATGCATATGAGACTGCATGACATGCTTTTATTGTATTAAATTCACCACTGCATATTGTCCTTAGCATATCGGTGTTCCGATGTGCAGGTAATAGATAGTGTAGCTGATCAGCCTCAGCAAGGGTTGCAGTGTAGCAGACTAGTTTTGAGGGTATATTTATATTCTCTTTATGGTTTAGAATGCCCTCATGTAATTCCTATGGGGCTGGGTTTAGTTTCTTTGTAAGAATGAATGATTATGTCATCAATATAGTGATGGATTTATATGATGTATAGGTAAATTACACTGAACAATTTTTAAATTTATATTAAGATATTTTATGGGCCTAAGGTCTTGTGTAATGATATTATGAAGTTAATTATGATATGTAAATTGATATTGGAGGGTTAGTCTAAAGATTTAAGTACTATTTGAATGAAAAATATACATGTCTATAAGTGTCAAACGGAGCAATTATAGGATAGGTGACCTAGGGGAAGGTAGCACCACTAGTCTAGGTTCTTCCAAAATCAGGTTGGGGTTGTTACATTTAGTAATATTAGAGCTTAAGTTTAGGTGATCCTAGGTAGTTTACATGAGCGCTAGTGTCTAAGCTTGATTTTTTAATAAGCTACATTATAATAAGGCTGACAGAGGTTATTCTTTTGTAGTGATCAAAATGAGTGAAAGGACACTACTTGAGCATGCAGACGAGGTAGGTAGTTATATTTCTACCTCAGCTTATGGAGCAGCTGTTAATGTATTGACATCCAAACCTAGTGATGTTGCATGGCCACAATAGCCACCATAGCAATAGCAAGCTTCACCAGCATTATTACAACAGATAGTAAACCTACTGAGACATACATCAGGAGCAGTACCACCTCTTCCACTAGCTCTAGTTCCTCATTCTGCTCCAACACTAGTATAGAAGACTTGTCTAGAGTGAGTGAAGAAGATGAGTGCAGTTGATTTTTTGGGAGCTAAGGAAGATGATGTAGCTAGAGCTGAATACTGGCTTGAAAGGACCCTGAGGATATTAGAGTAATTAGAATGTACTGAGGAGGAGAACATAAAGTTTGCTACTTCTCTCCTATAAGAAAAAGCCTTTCATTGGTGGGACACCATAAAAAAAGAAAGGCAGTAGCGACAGAAATCAGTTAGGACTTCTTCCTAATAGAATTTAAAAAGGGATATATTCCAGAATCATACAAAGATAAAAGGAGGCAAGAGTTCTTCAATTTGAAGCAAGGTTGAAGGTCAATTTCTAAATATGAAAAGGATTTTCCAAGACTTAGTAGATATGCTGAGGGGTTCATTCCTAACATAAAGGAGAAATATAAAAGGTTCCTATAAGGCCTTAATATGGAGTTGTGTATGCATATAGCAAATCCAAAGATTATAGACTTTGTTATTTTAGTGTCAGCTGCCTATGATATGGAGGAAATGCTGTAAGAGAAAAGAGAGGCTTTTTAGAGGAAGAGGTAGTTTACAACTGGCCAAACTAGCTTAACACCTGGAGTTAGTTAAAGATAGAGAGAGGCTTGGACTCAGTCTCAATTAGTACAGTAGACACAGAAGCAGCCACAATCTTAGTGGTGAGGACAGGCATCTATATCTAGGCCTAGACCTCCTTAATATACCTCGAGTGCCTCAGCTTCAGTAGCTAAGAGTGCACCTCCTACTTATGAGACTTGTCACTAGAGACATTAAGGATGGTGTAGAGCAGTCAGGCTAAGAGAATGTTTTGTATATAGGGCTAGAGACCACTACCAGACAGATTGTCCACAAAGGCAAGTTGAGCTACATAGACACAAGCTTTAGTAGCACCCTAGAGTAGGGTTTTAAGACAATTTAGATTTGACCAGCCCAGTAGCAACCAAGGAGCTAGGTTTAAGGCACGAGCTCTAGCTAGATAGTATGTTATCAAAGCTTGTAAGGATGCAAAAGCTCCAGATGTGATTGCTAATACATTTTTCTTATTTGATTCTCTAATTTTGGCATTAATTGATCTAAGGTTACACATTCTTACATATGCACTACACAACCACAAGATAGGGGGTTAAAACTAGAACCAGTAGATGTAGACATCCAAGTCAGTGACCCAATTAGACAGAGTGTGATGATGAATAAGATATACAGACACTATCCTTTGATGATTTAAAATTAGATATTCCTTACAGACTTAATAGAACTTTTGTTTAATGAATTTGATGTTATCTTGGGTATGGATTGGTTAACAGAACATCAAGCTATGGTAAACTGTAAAAATAATAGGCTTATCCTTAAGAGAGCAAAAGGTTGTGAGGTAATGGTTGTAGGTGAGAGAAATTCTTTAGATAATCTCATCGTAGCTATTATAGCAAGAATATTGATCCATAAGGGTTGTAAAGCCTACCTAGCTCATATAGTGGACACCAGTAACTCCACACATAGTATTGATCAGATCCTAGTTATAGCTAAGTTCCTAAATGTATTCCCTGATGAGTTACGAGGATTACCCCTACAATGAGAATTTGATTTTGAGATTGAAGTGTATCCTAGTACAACAGTTGTATCCATTACGCCTTACATAATGGCACCTACTGAGTTGAAGGAATTGAAGGCACAATTACAAGAATTGTTAAACAAGGGTTTCATCAGACCTAATATTTCACCTTAGGGAGCACCCGTGTTATTTGTAAAAAAGAAAGATAGGTCACTTTAATTATGCATTGATTATGGATAGCTAAATAGGGTGACTATGAAGAATAAATATCCTTTATTGAGGATTGATGATCTTTTTTTATTAGCTTAGAGGTGTAGGTGTATTTTCTAAGATAGATTTGAGATTGGGACACCACCAGTTGAGGATTAAGGAGTCTGACATACCGAAGACTGCTTTTAGAACTAGACATAAGCATTAAGAGTTTTTAGTGATGCCATTTTAACTCACTAATGGCCCATTAACTTTTATGGACTTAATGAATAGGGTCTTTCAACCATATTTAGATTGGTTTGTTTTAATGTTTATTGATGATATCCTGGTGTATTCTAAGACTTGGGAAGAACATAAATAGCACCTCAAGATTGTTTTACAGACCTTGAGGGTAAGAAAATTATATGCCAAGCTAATCAAATATGAATTGTGGTTAAATGAAGTGGCCTTCCTAGGTCATATTGCATCAACAGAAGGTATCAGGGTGGATCCCAGTAAAGTGAAAGCTGTGTTAGAGTGGAAGCCACCTAGGAATGTGACTAAAATACAAAGCTTTCTAGGATTGGCTAGTTATTACAAGAGATTTGTGAAGGGATTTTCTATGATTGCAGCACCATTGACCAAACTATTGAGAATGGATGTAAGGTTTGAATGGGATGAGAAATGCCAAAAGGTTTTTGAGAGATTAAAGGCAACATTAACTGAGGCTCCTATACTTGTTTGACAATAGGGTAAGGACTTTGTTATCTATAGTGATGCCTTACGCAATAGGCTTGGATGCATTTTGATGTAGAAAGTTAAGGTAGTGGCATATGCTTTTAGACTATTGAAGCCACATGAGAAAAACTACCCCACTCATGACTTAGAATTAGGAACCATTATTTTTTCCTTGAAGATATGAAGACATTATCTGTATAGTGAGAAATGCTATATTTATACTAACCATAAAAGTTTAAAGTATCTCTTTACACAGAAGGAGTTAAACTTGAGGTAGAGAAGGTAACTAGAGTTGATAAAAGACTATGATTGTTTGATAGATTATCATCTAGGAAAGGTGAATGTAGTTGCAGATGCCTTAAGCTAAAAGTTCATGGCAATATTGAGAACAATGAATGTTACAATGAGGTATACAAGAGAAGATGCTATATTGGCCAAATTTCATACCAAACTTGACTTCAAGCAACAAATTAAAGAATCACAGATAATAGACAAACAACTAGTACAGACTATAAGCAAAGTCAAAGAGGGGAAAACCACATAATTTGAGTTGGGAGAGGACAGACATCTATACTACCATGGCAAATTATGTGTACCGAATGTAAATGACATGAGAGCACAGATCTTGAGAGATGCACATGAAGCTTCTTACTTTATGCATCCAGGTAGTATAAAGATATATACAAACTTAAAGCCTTATTATTAGTGGTTAAGAATGAAGCGAGATGTAGCTAAATATATAGCTAGATGCTTGACCTATCAGTAAGTAAAGTGTGAACATCAAGTACCTTCTAGATTGTTACATCCAATAGCAATACCAAAATGGAAAAGGGAGAAGTCACTATGGATTTTGTGATGGGTTTACAATTGACAAAGAGCAAGAGTGATGCTTTATGGGTTATCATGGATAGGTTAACTACAATAGCGTGTGATGCTTTATGGGTTATCATGGATAGGTTAACTACAATAGCACATTTTATTGCTATAAGGATGAATTATTCTTTAGACAAGCTGGCATAATTGTATATTGATGAGATTGTGAGATTGCACAGTGTGCTAGTAGCCATTATTTCAGACAGAGATCCCCGATTTACCTCTAGATTTTAAAAGAATCTATATGAAGCTATTAGGACTAAATTGACATATAGCATAGTTTTTCATCCTCAGACAGATGGACAATTGGAAAGAGTGATACAAGTTCTGGAAGATATGTTACGTAGTTATGTAATCGAGTTTAAAGGTTGTCGAGACTAGTATTTCTCATTGGCTGAGTTTGCTTATAACAATAGCCATCAAGATAGTTTAGGTATGGCACTTTATAAGGCACTATATGGTAGAAGGTACAGAACTCCCTTATGTTTGATTAAAGTTGGAAAAGGCAAAATAATGGGACCTGATCTAGTTAAAAATGCAAAAGATAAAGTTAAGATCATTAGAGAGAGATTAAAAGCTAATACGGATCATCAAAAATCTTATGCTGATTTGAAAAGAAGGGATATTGAGTATGAAGTGGGTGAGAAAGTATTTTTAAGGTCATGGAAGAAGATACTTAAGTTTGGTAAGAAAGGAAAGCTTAGTCCTAGATTTATTAGTCCTTATGAGATTATAGAATGTGTGGGGCCATTGGTTTATAGGCAAGCTTTACCACTTGAGTTGCAGTAGATACATGATGTGTTTCATGTGTCGATGCTAAGACAGTACAGATATGACCCATCCCATATGATATCAATGAAAGAGATTCAAGTGCAACTGGACTTGATGTATGAAGAAGAATCTGTGCAAATTCTAGCTAGAGAATTAAAGCAGTTAAGGAACAAGTCCATTCCTTTAGTAAAAGATGTTATCGAGGAATCACAACACTGAAGAGGCCACGTGGGAAAGTAAGGTGCATATGAAATCTCAGTACCCACACTTATTTTCATTAGGTAATTTCAAGGATGAAATTACTTAAAAGGGGAAGAATTGTAATCCCCGCATATTGAGGTTTCATGAATAGTACCATCGAGGCTTGAATAGTGTTCTTGGGAAGCTAGGATAACTTTGTAAGGCTAGTGAGGTGTGTACTAGTCATAAACTTTAACAGGCTAGAAAACAAAGAAAATGGATTAATTTAAAAATTTAGTAGAACTAATAATTCATTTAAAGTGAAAAACTAGTGAATAGTAATCTAAAATGGGGTTACGTCGAGAATGACCTGAGATATGCTCGGATAGACCTGAAAATAGCATAACCTGAAGGTAAAAAATTCCACTGAGTTCATTTGTGAAGGAATTTTAATTTTTTGAGGTTGTTTGATATTTTTTCAAAATTTCTTATTATAACGGATGAATAGCACACCCAATTGCCATTGGAGTTTAGGGTTTAAATTTTGCAAGGCCATAATTGTGTCTAATCAAGGATTTTTAAAACAAAAGCAACTATTTTTAGAAGTCTACAATAATTTTTAAAATTTTCCTAAGTCTAAAGTGAAATATGATTTTTATGGGCTATTAGATTGCCACGTGTCATGATCTAACACACTCACCACTAATATATAAGGGCTCCCCACACATGCACATCATTTTACATGTGTAAGGAAGCCATTTTCAACCTTTAGAATGCCTTAGAATTGATGCCATCTTTCTAAGAAAGCTCTCCCTCCATTTTTGCTTCAAACCCACACCATAACACCACCAAATCTCATAAGCCCCATATGGAAATGAACCTCCATGGCCTTTAGATTTCATTTCTACCATTAAAATCACCAAAAAAGCTCACTTTTGGAAAATTTATGTATAAGGTGAATAGTGCCATTTTTGAGTGTAAGTGCTCTTTTTCTAGTTTTTATTTTAGGTTCATATAGTCCTTGAAATTCTAAGAATTTCCATGTTTATAGATTTCTATTTAGAGCTTCTTATGACTTTATATGAATTTTTAAAGTTAGAGTTTCATTATGTAGGTTCATGGAGAGATAGTGAAGAACCAAGCCAAACAAGGTCATGGGAAGGTGGAAAGTGGTGTAGAAATACTCTAGGTATGTGGATTTAATACAATAGATACATGCCAACATGTGTTTGCATTTGTACATGCATAAATATGTGTACAAAAGTTTTGGTTCAAGTATATGTGTGCTTGATTTTGTGTAATAAGCATGCTATGATGTGAATTGGATATGATAATGATGATATGGATGTGTTTAGGATGTGAAATTATGTGAAAATACATGATATATGTATGGTCATATGTATGTCATGTATGTTATGGCATGTGCATGTATCCATGACATGTGTACATGATGTACCATGATGTCAAATATGATGTAACATGATGGTAATAACATGCGTAAAATAAAAGGGAACATGACATGTGAAGATATGTGTATAATAATGGCATTATACATGGATATGGTTATGCATGATAATATGGGACATATTGTGTTCATGTGGTATAATAAAAAATTGATAAAGGAAAATGTACACATAATGTGAAATAATGGTTATTATATGGCATATAATGGAATATTTGAAATTTAGGCATTTTATGAGTTATTTAGTATGAATATTTTATGATAAACATGATATGGGAACATGATGATAAATATGTCTCATGATGTAAGACATGATGGCATGGTAAGTGATGGCATAAAGCCATGAGAAAAATGAGAAATGACTAATTGAATAGTGAAAAATGACTAAATGAATAGTAATATTTTTGTAAAATGACTTATAACTGTTTAATAAAAATAGTGACTTGTAACTGTCTAGTGAAAATTGAGTAGATTAAATTGGTTGATATCTATGTCCTAATAATTTGGTAATAAAAAAAATGAGTGAATGGTAAATAAATAAATAAATTAATAGACAGTTAGCCCATTAGTTAGACACTTATTGGATGGGTTGACCGGTCAACTAGAGAGTAGCAGCTGCTAGAGACCATGTGCTTTCGAGGCTATTACTTTAATGATTATAATAGTGGGTGTAGCCATCGAGGTTATAATGTTAGCCACTGCACTATGTTGGTGGAGCCACGACAGTTCCAATATGGGACCACTACATTAGGTTAGTGCAGCCACCGAGGTCTTGAGATCAGCCACTGCACTATGCTAGTGCAGCAGCTGAGGTCTAGTTGTGGACCACTGCACTATGTAAGGTAGGTGTAGCTACTGAGGTCTCATGATAGACCATTGCACTATGCTGGTGCAGTAGCCGAGGTCTATATATGGGCCACTGCACTAGGTGGGTGTAGCCGCGGGGTCCAAAATGTGGGCCACTGCACAGTCTAGATTTCCCTTGTAATCTAGTGTTTTAAAGTGTCGTCTTTCTAGCTAGGCCTGAAAAATGAAATACATATATATATAAAATGATGATAGTAAATGGTGAATAGAAAATTTATAAAAATGAAGTCTATATCATGAAATTTATAATTGAATTAATAAGACAAGAAAACAAATTATTATTATTATTATTATTATTATTATTATTATTATTATTATTATTATTATTATTATTATTGTGACACTATCTCAGTATATTACATGATGCATACATGACTAGTATGATGCATATGAGACATCATGACATGCTTTTATTATATTAAATTCACCACTGAGTATTGTACTCAGCATATCGGTGTTTTGATGCAGAGGTAGTAGATAGTGTAGCTAATCAGCCTTAGTAAGGTGTTACAGTGTAGCAGATAGGTTTTGAGGGTATATTTCTATTCTCTTTATGGTTTAGAAGGCACTCATGTAATTCCTATAGGGATAAGTTTAGTTTTTTTATAAGACTGAATGATTATGTCATCAATATACTAATGGATTTATATGATGTCTAGGTAAATTACATTGAATGGTTAATATTTATATTTAGATCTTTTATGGACCCAGGGTCTTGTGTGATGGTATTATGAAGTTAATTATGATATGTACATTGATATTAGAGGGTTAATATGAAGATTTGAGTACTATCTGAATGAAAAATATGCATATCTATAAGTGTTAAATGAATGAACCCTTGGAGTAATACTAAGATGGGTAATCTAGGGAAAGGTAGCATCACTAGTTTGGGTTCTTCGAAAATTAGGCTAGGGGCGTTACAGGAGCAATTGCTGTAGCCTACCCCAGAAGATAAAGCATCTCCTACAAGAATACTAGTAAAGTTTGTCTCACTGATAGTGCATATCCCACAACACTACGATAAGTCGATGCAACTCTAATGGCCTCTGGTGCTATGGTAGTTAGAGTATGAGTCTTGACTTCCTTCTAATTGCATTTTGTCAAAGCACTCATCATATCTATAGGCAAGAGAACAATTTAATGAGCCTCGACATCAAAATTCATGTGATGTATACTCTAGGCTCTAAAGCACTCATATATTAACTAAGAATGCCTAAACTAGAGCTCTGATACTACTAAATGTAACACCCTTTACCCAGATCGATCATCGATCAATCACTGAGCCTAACTCTAGAATGCACACAAAATGAGTTATTCAAACTCTACCATACTTATATTTGCTGCAAAGCTTTCTTTAAAAATGATATGGTTATGAAAATATGAGATTTCAAAAACTTTTCAAATCATGGTTACAATTCATTTTTAGGAATCTTTGTGTTGAAAATTTGATAGCATAATAGTTGTATCGGGACATTATCCTAAAATAAATAGTAACCTACAAATCAAAAATACACTTCTATAGCATTCTCATACATCTATAACCACCTATGATCCTTTAATCACTCCATCAACACACAATCACACAATTAGGATACCTCAACCTTAGTAAGAGATATCATACAATATAAAACAACTTTATACAGTTTTTAAGGGTTTACAAACTTTGAAATCCAAAAGATTTAAAATCAATTACAACTTAGGCCCATTTCCCTTATATTTACAACATTAAGTGCATCCTATGCATCACATAACTACATTACATGTATATGTCATTACCAAAAGAAATATCTCTTCTTAATAAGCTTGATGTCTTGGGGCTTGATCTTAAAATGTCATCTTACCTATGCATTGCAAACAAATGATGTGCTAAGCAATTGTTTAGTGGTGTAATCAAAATAACTTGTGTTTATAACCATTATCAACATGTAATATATATACAACTAATAATCTTGACCAAAAGTAGCTAATCTCAATGAGGATATGCATAATAACCATGATATGTGGTCATGTAATAGTAAAATCTTATATCATGTATACATTTAACCACACAAGCCATAATTCATACATAAGACCCAAGATAAGGCATACTTTGCAAAAAGCTCAACATAAGGCATACATTACATACATCTGTTGTTTTTCAATCAAATTATATGTATTATAAGTTTATATCTCAATTATCTTATTCATTTAAGCCCATTTTTTAAGGACATATAACCTATGGGTAACGGGATAAAATATTATGCAGTGGTCCACATTTTAGACCTAACAGCTACTGTACTAACATAGAAAAGTGTGCAATACCAAACTAGGCTTATATGGCTGCACCCAAAAGTGAGTGTGTAGTGGTCCTTATGGAACATTACTGTGGTTGCACCCATATAGAACCAAAGATCATAAAATAAATCTCTGGAAAAGATATATAGTGAACCTTTAGACAACATAATCTACATACTAAAGTACCCTTGTAGCTGCTATACCCCGCAGCTAACCAGTCAACTTATCCATTTCTAGGTTGTTACAACATATGGGCTATAACCAATATATTCTAGTTTCATTATCTTAAATAAGTTTATATGCTTTTAACTTCATTGTTTTAACCAACAAATGACTAAAACTGGGAAATTACATTATAAATCTCATTTTAGTAATCATGCACACCTTAACTTGCATTTAATTACATTCATGCCATATAAACTATAAAATCTCCATTATCATCTCAATTGTTACTTATAATCATGTAATTACCATTTTACAATTCACTTTAAAGCATATGTTCATCTAAGATACATTGTGCTTAAGTGCCTATCAAAATATGCTTTATGGCATACCTAGCAATGCAATGCCTCATATAAGCTCATTTTATGTTCTAAACATATTATAGCCCTAAAACCACATCCATTTATGATTTAAATAATGTTTATAATCAAACATAATAAGTATAAATTACATATGCATCTTTCATGCATTACATGATTTCTACATGCACATGTATTTAATAAGTATCATTTGGCCATGTGTGCCACTCATACATAACTCACACATGCAATATCACTAGGCTATATGGCCATAAGCATGTACTCTATATGCTCAAAATTGTGCATACAACACATGACCCATGTAATAAGGCCATTCGGCTAACTATGTATATACAACATTCTTTCAACTCTTTTTAGCTCATATATGCCTATAATTGCTTCTATCAAGTGTGTAAGCATACATGTGACTATATTTCAATTTAAAGCCATTACACACAAGCACACACATGTCGTATTATCCTTAAACTTAAGCATGCATGAGCACACATATGTCACTAGGCCATTTGGCCACAATAGACTCCTATCTCACTTTTATCATGATTCATCTCACAATACACACATTTTGTCCATACATGCATGCATATCCATTCTTACACATATAACTTATTTAGTATACATAATTAAGCATACACCATCATGCATACCTTTATGAACTTTACACATATTCAATATCTCATATCATATCAATTTCTCACATTTATACACTCATAACATATCACCATGCTAAACAAGCATTATTAATGCATACAACATATAAATACCTCACGTATCTCTTTCGGCTATACATAAGTTTTCAAGAATAAAATTCATTCAAATATCACATGCAACACATAATGCATATGACTTGTCATAAATCATACCTACATATTGTTTCTATGCATAATTTACACCATTACTCATAATATGCCCACTTTGCACAAAATCATGCATTATGTGCATTTTTCATTCCCTAAGCATTCTCATGCTTTCAAATACTTTAATATATGTCAAATATACCAAATTTCATCAAATTGAGCATCAACTTACTCAATTATTTCATTAAACACTATATGTCTCACTTAGGCATATTAATGCACATAATAGTGTCACTTTCATTAAATGATTCTTATATGTTAATTAAGCATACATATCATTCAAAATGCCTTATCACACATCTTACATGCCATATGTCTTAATTAATATCATTAATTCAATGTAATGAGCAATTAATGCATATTTACACAATTAGGCATATTACATCAATTTGATGCACACACTTGGATTTGCACGAATTATTTTGATTACACATACCAAGGATGTCGTAACATGATTGCAAGGCTCACCTACACCTTTTTTCCCTTGTCTCATGTTTTGTCAAAATCTCCTAACATATTACAAGGAAAAACTTGTAAAAATCATAAAAATTCACATAAAACTCAAAATGACATCTAAAACCATAAAAGTGATATTGGGAACTCGTAGAACATGGGAAAATTACTAGGTTTTAGAAAAACTTAATTGAATAAAAAATTATTACTATTCACTAGGTATCAAAACTATGAAATCTATCAAGTTTTCTTCGAATTTTTCTCTTCCAAGAGGTTCTAAAGGATATGGAGGCACTCAAACTATTTTTAATTGAGATAAATTTAACATAAATTGAAGAGAAGAAATAAAAATGGAGGGAGAAAGCAAGAAGAAGATGTCGACTTCTAATGGGGGAGAAGAGAGAGGAGGAAAAGAAAGGTTTGGCCAAAAATAAGAGATTTAGCCATATTTATATTTTTTCAAAGATAATTATTTTTATTATATTTTTCTCCTTTTTTTCCTTCTCTTTTTAGCATAATTAAATATCCATTTTACTTATAAAAATTCACTTTTATTAGCCTCTAAAATCCTCTAAAAATTGATGCCTGAATGATGAGAAAAATCGATTAAATTTGCTAATTTTAATGTTATTTGATTTTTGTAAAAATACTTCCCGAACTCCAAAAATTCCAATTCTAGTGCCAATAGGCTAATTAGAATTTTAAGCATCAAGT
>CANXYI011850018.1:0-12669 GCA_948208565.1 Hura crepitans
TTTATGATTTATGTAATAAGAAAAGTAGAGTGTATGAGCACTCCTTTGTTTATTGATGTTTAGGATTATAGGCTTGTAATGTGTTAAAAGTTTATGTTATTTTGTAATTTATGTATTTATAAATATGAGGACACGTTATTAATGGGTTTTGGTATATGATGATTTATGAGCTATTGTGTATGTATGGAGTAGAATGGATATAAGACAAGTGTTGATATTTAAGTAATATTGTGAATGAGATGATGTTGAGGCTAAATGTTCAGATGGACTAGGATAAGGATGAGATGTGTTTTAATATATTAGAAGTGTTATTTTTATGCATGTTGGTATTTGGGATAGTGTCCCAATACATCCTTTTGCTACCAAATTTTTGTCACGAGGACCCCATTATTAAACCTTGGATGTGGTTTTTGTTAAGATGAGTTTTGATAAGTTTATATATTAAGTTTCACAAGAGAAAGGTTTTCAAATCATATAAACCTATAATAAAATGTCTAAGTAGAGAAAAGTTAGAATATGGTTGTGAGTCACTCCTTATTTAGGTTCGGCAACTAGATCGAGTAAGAGGTGTCACAATTAAATCATATACATATATGGTCATATATAAATGGTGAATTTTATTTGAGTGGAACTATATAAAATATTCAATTAATTATGTAGTGATAAGTGCATGTGCAAAACAATATGATAATGTTAATGGCATATTATGCATATGAACACTATAAGATATGTTATGTATATAAATGTGTGGGTTCTTATAATCGACGTGTTGACAAAAACTAATTATGTCTTGAAGGATGAATTAAAGATGCCTAAATGATAAGATTATTTGATGTAATGTTGAAGCCTTAATATATATAATGAGCCATGCATATGAGATGGGTTATGTATGGTAGTACAATACATATGATGACAATATGTTAATAATGATATTATGTGTGTTGATGAATAATGATAAAGATGAATATTGTGATATGATAATAATGATGAACAAAATAAATGAAATGGTTAAGGAATTATAAAGGGCAATGTTAACCATTGTGGCCAAAAGGCCTAAATTGGGATGATAAATGCTTTAAACATTCTAAGTGTATTGATAAGGTAAATTTCTTTGTGTAATATAAATAAGATATTAAGGTATATAAAAGTTAATGATGTAATGACTCGAAAATCCCAGTTTTTATGAATAGTACATGTTTGGGATGAATAGTGCTCCCAAGACTCTAGATGTATTGAAGTTACTGGATGAAAGTAATAGTCATAAGATAATTGTGAGCAAATTTAAAATCAATCGGAGTTTGTTTATTTGGTTAAGAACACTAAGAATGTTTTTAAGGCATTGTCTTAAGAATAGTGATTAAGGCAAAGCTGAACTATAAATAATTTTCAAAGTTACTTAGAAAAATCTGAAGTTATAGAACTTGATACTAAAAAATTCCAAGGAGTCTAATGGCATTGGAATCGAAATTTTTAATGGTTATGAAGTATTTTAACTGAATTTTAAGATGCATAAAATTGGCATTTTAATTCAAGGTTTTTTCAATTTTTGAGCCTCAATTTTTAAAGCATGTAAATGAATAATTAAACTAAATTTAAAAAGTGGAGTGAAAGAAAAAGGATTTAAAATGGAGGAGAAAAGAATTTTTGAAGGTATTAAAAATTAATTTTTAAAATACTATAAATACCCTTGAATATTTGACTTTTTGGTCAAAGGATCAATTTCACTCCTTCACTTCCTTCTTTCTCTACCCAACAAAGGAAAGAAATTCTTCCTTTTTTCTTCACATTATTCCCAATTTAAGCTTCAATTCTCACATTTAATTGATAATACATACTTCCCACCATCCTTAGATGCATAATTATAGTGTTTTTTTAAGGAAAACGGAGCAAAATCGACTAATTTCAGGTTAGATGAATAGTGACTATTTTTTAATCAGGTAAGAATTTTAAGAACTGATATTTTTCCCATATTTAGTAGGTGCCCATGAGTTAAAAAAATGTGGCCTTTTGAATTTTTTTAATATCGTATGATTTTATATGATTTTTTAAAAATTGGATTTGTAATGGGCTGCAACTGAAATGGAACGAGGACATGATAAGGGCAAAGCAAAGGTTTAAATGGTCCTCATAGGGTGTTTTAGCATGCTAGGTATGTGTAATCGATCTAATTAGTGCCTTTAATTAATTTCCTTAACTTAGGTATATTGTATGTAGATACATATATTTAAGTACAATTGAGAATTTATTAAATGTATTAATAATTGGTATGGAATTAATTATTATGAGATAAAATATGCTTTAAATACATAATGAATAAGGAAAGAGTTGGTGGTTTGTGTGTGCGTGTGTATGAATGGCTAAATGGCCATGTGTGTAAATTATGTACAGTGAATTATATGTGTAATTCATTATGTAATACAATATGATAATGAATTATAAATTTTGAATCATGTGATAAAGATAGAGTAGCATGAAGTTGCATTAAATGCACATATATGTGTGTGTGAGCATGGCCTATACTTGAATGGTCATTTGGTGATGTGTATGGTTGTAAGCCATGTATTATTCATAATTAGACATGATTTAATGTTTTGTAAATGTTATAGTCTATGTAAGTAATTTGGTAATACAAAAAGCCAAATATAGTAAATTATGAGATAATTAAATTATGAATTTATAATTTAAGTTTGAATATGCAAAAAAATGCATCATGTGAGTTATGTTAACTTATGCAATTATTGGCATGGAGAGATGTAGAAAATGTAAGGTTGAAGTAATATTAAATGAAGGACATAATGTTATGTTGTAGTATTATTGGCCAAAACAGCCTAATTACTTTTAAATAGATCTAAATGCCTTTAAATGAGCATGAAAATTATGGTATGCTTTTTATAAGTGAGAAGCTGAACACTTTGATGCTAAAATGCGCTTGTAACAATAATATGGAAATACAAAGCACATGTATATGATTAAGGCATATGACGTTGTATTTAAATGCAAAAATAAGGGATAAGAGATAATATTCCTAATTTTAGTCAATTTGATATAATATTAATATCAAAATAAATTTTTTGGATTAAATAATAAAGTGAAAATTTTTGAATTATAAAAATAGCCCATTTGAGTAACAACCTAGAAATGGATAGGTTGATCGATCAACTAGGGACAAATAGTAGTTGCTAGGCACTATAGTGCTAAATGATGGTTGTAGGTCCACTCATAGTTTAACCCAAAAACCTATATTGATCATTTTGGTTTTCTACATGGGTGCAGCTACTGCTTACATTTATTGGTACCACTATATAGGTTTACATGAGTACAGTAGTCGCTTAGGTCCGTTAGGACCACTCCATGGGTCTACGCTGGTGCAATAGTTATTTAGGTCCTACAAGACCATTGCACAGGAGAATCTTATTATCTATAGGTTTTTAGTGTTCTCATAGATATGAGCAATACAAAAATAAATATATTATATAAACTGTTGAATTTCAAATAATTTGGATGATGAATATTAATGTAATAAAACATTAATATTGTTATTGCTTATAAATAGTTATAAATATGCTTATGAAAAGTATATATTATTTGCCTTTTTGTGAATCATAAATAGCATGTATATCAAATGTAAAATGTGTGAATATTATGATATTTTACCTATGTTAAATCTCTTTTAATAAAACGTGCATACATAAATAACAAGAACTAAGTATTATATGTTATAATATAATATGGTAACAATATATGTATTTTTGAGATACGCATGCATAAATGAATATATGCAATAATTGTTTCAATTACACCACTAAGCAATTAGCTTTGCACATTGTTTTGTTTGTGATGCGCATGTAAAAAGAATAATTGAGTCATGCCTCAGGATATCTAGACAAGCAAGAGGAGTTTGCTTTTTGGTATATTTCGATAATGTACATAAATTATGTAATGTAGCAATTTTATGTCAATTATGTATAGTTTTGGGCTTAAGCCATAATATGTAATATTTTGTAATTTAGTAAATGGTTTGTAACTATAAATCTAAAATGTTTTTATGTTATTTATGCTTGTTTGATGTCTCTTCTTGAGGTTGAGACTAGGTTGTTGTATATATGATGTTAGAGTTATTAAAAGGATCATGGAGTAGTGAAATTTTATGAGAAAGATTATAAAAGTGTTTTTCTTACAACAACATACAATTCAAAAATTTTGGATAGTGCTCGATACAACCGTTATGCTGCAAAAATTTTAGCAAGGGGATTCCTAATTTTTGGACATGTAACTTGGCTTAACAATAAAATGATTTTCTAAAAAGAACAAAGATTTATATAGTTTACATATTTGTGAATGTTAAAGATAAAATAAATTATATTGAAGTATTCGATAAGGTCGAATTACATGTTATATAGTATACCGTAGTCAAGTACGACGATTGGCTAGCGATTGGATTGGGTAAGGGGTATCACAAATGATGTTGCTTATAAGATACAAAAGATGAAAATGCTTGATATGTGATCTATGTGCTTAAAATGCATGAATGAGAAATGGAAATGGATTTTGAAATAACAAAGTGGTTACCCTAAGGTCATATATTGATCGAAACAAAAATAAAATTTACTTTAAAATACGAAAGATGTTGAAACAAAAGCAAATAAAGGTGATTTAGCCCATATGTTTAGACTACCTAGATTGGATACATTAGCCAATTAACTAGGGATTGATTAGCAACTACTAGGCTACTACAAAATTAGTGTAGTGCTCATATAGGTTAAAAGGAGCCATTGTAATACCTAGGCTAGTTTAGCAATTGTATAGGTCCAAGTGGATTATTGAACACATATTTAGCCTTATACAATAGTCGAATAGGTCCAAAAAGGCCATTGTACATGACTAGGCCAGTGTAGCAGCTGTATAGGTACAAAAGAGCCACTACACATACCTAGGCTAGTATAGTATCCGTATAAGTCCCTAGGGGCCACTACATACATATACAGCCTGTGTGGTTAGAGAGTCTCATTATCTTATTTGGGCAAGTGTCGTATAAGTATGGGTAAAATAAATTAATGGATAACAACCATTAGACATAATATTGACTGTATATATGATTGATTAACTTGCAAAGTATAATAAGAAGCTCATGTCCTAGAAATATTTAAATGTATGCTTGTATATGGTTTTATTTTCATACAAATGTTCTTTCTTACGATGTACCTCTCATCTATGAATGAAAGTAAGAGAATATATGTGAAATATGGTTAATCTTCTTTTTTATACATATGGGCACATAAGTTAGGTAATTTGAATGACAATTTGTAATAAGGATATAGTAATTAAATTAGTAGACTCAAACATGAATCGATGAATATAGTGTAGATGGTGTTTGTTATTATACATATAAGTATAGTTTTTGTTTAGCACTAATATAAGAGAATATTGATAAGTGATTATTGAAGTGGAAAAAGTGTTTATAAACTTTATAATTATGTTAGACTTATGAGTATGTCTATATTGTATATTTATGTATATATTTATAAGCATGATAACATAAGTAAAGTTAGAGCACAATAGTTAATTGAATATGATGCTTGTAAACAAGAGTTACTAAATTAATAAAGTAATGACATTTATTATAATGAAGATTAATTAAAAGGTATGAATATAGTTTTATAAGGTTATTAATACCATGGATTACATTGACATCCATTATCTTAACTATTGAATTGCTAGTTTGAATTTGTTTTGGATATGTTATAAATATCATAGTTTATATTGCTATTATTCTATTGTATGTTATCATTAAAAAAATTAAATATTGACTAAATGATGAAGTTTATGCATGAATATGGTATCTTTATGTCATAATGTTTAAGTTTAAATGGTAAATGATACAAAAGAATGAATATTTGTATGAAATATGGATTAATATGAATTTCTGAATGTAATATGAATGTGTGGCTATATGAAAATAAAAATTTGCAAGAAAAATATATATTATATTGATTGCACTAATAAGTTTTGAAGCTTAATGCATCCTTTGTTTCAATGCATAGGTTTTTCGATGGCTTAAATCAAGGATGCCTCTAGAGATAAAGAGCACAATTGTTGAAGAGGAGTGTATTGCTTATAAATCGAGGTTTCATAAATAGCACCTCCAAGGGTTAAATAGTGCTCCTAGGGAGCTAAGACACCTCTTTAAGACTAAAAAGGGTGTGTACTAATCACAAAACTATGACAGGGCAAAAAATGAGGAAAATGAAATAGTTTAAAAATTTAGCAGAACCAATAATTCATATTAGCTAGTAAATTAGTGAATAATTGCCTTATATGGACTTGTGCTAGGAATGACCCAGGGTGTACTCGGACAGACCTAAAAATAGCATACCCTCAAGGTAAAAAAATTTCAATCTACATATTGGTGAAGGGATTTTAATTTTCTAAGGTCATTTGATAATTTTTTGGAATTTACTATTTTCATGAGTGAATAGTAACCATAGTTGCCATTAGAGTTTGGATCTAAAATTTTATAGGCCTCTTAATAGGCATAATCAAGGATTTTTGGGAGTGAAATAATGATTTTTTGTAGTTTAGAAAAATTATTGTAAATTTTCAAATTTTAAACAAAAATTAAAATTATTTGGGTCATTAGATTGCCATGTGTTTCAATCTAATCATGCCACCCAATTAATATAAATACCCTTACATATGTCAGAGTGCCATATATGTAAGCAACCATCCCTAACATCCTCCCACATACACCATTGCTAATGCCATCTCTACCCTCTACCACCATTTTTTCTTCTTTCTTCCACCTCAAATTGCTATCAAATCTCACATAATATATATGAAATCATACCTCTATAACCCTTAAAACACACTCCATGTGATAAAACTTAATAATATTGGCTCAAATGGAATAAATAAAGATAGTGTATAGTACATAATTTGTGTGTCAGTGGGTTTTCCTTACTTTTTATTTTTATTTTAGGTAGCCTTAGTAATTCTAAAAGAAAACCATGTTTATAGATTTTTATTTAGAGCTCTATAGGATTCTATAGAATTTTTCTAAATGGTAAGGTTAAATATGTAGGTTCAATGAAAAGTGGTGAAAAATGGTATTTTTACACCTTAAGTATATTAATTTAGTGTAATAGATACATGCCATGATGTGTGTTTATGTATGTGTGCATGTACATGTGTATGAAAGTGTGGATGTATTCATGTGTGAGCATGATTATGTGGAATGATCATTCCATCATGTTAATGAGATGGAATACTAATGGTATGTATGTCATTTGAATGGAGAATGCATGTGCATGTGTGTGAAATGCATATGGTTGATTGGTATGTCATATGGCCATGGCATGTGCATATGTGTATGTTATATGTTAATTATGTTGTTTGGATGAAAATGTGGTAAATAATGTGTTGTGATATGTAATATAAGGAAAGAAAATATATGATAATTAACAATTGAGATATATGTCACTTTAATGTGAAAGGCAGAAGTAAATGTATGTAAAGGAAATTGGGCTTTTATGGTGTAAGTAAATCGCTCATTTTGTGTTCAATGGAATGTGTGAATTTGGTGATATAAAGTGAACATGTATAAGGAAAATGTATGCTAAAAATGATGACACTTGATGTTGAATGAAAAGTGAAGTTTTGTGATGGCCATATGGCATATATAATATTGACTATATGTATTATAGGGTGTGAGAAAAATGACCAAATGAATAGTGCACAAAGTGTGAGATGACCCGTAATTAGGAAATATACATAAATATATAAATGACTTATAACTATGTAAATAAATAATCAATAAAAATTGGCCCATTTATTAGACACCTACTAATGGGTTAATCAGTCGACTAGAGAGTTAGTAGCTATTAAGGGTATTGGTTCTCCTAGGGCTATTGCCTGTGTGATTGTGATGGTGGTGCAGTTACCAAGGTCTTGATGTTAGGCCCTATACATCTAGGTATTGGGAGGTTTATGGATTGATCCTTACTACACATTCGATTGGTTTGTGGATTTTAAGAGGTCCCATAGGGCTAATCCCAACTATTCACTTAAGACATGTTACTGATAATGACTAGGATATAGGGAGGTCTTATAAGCCTGATCCTAGCTATGCCTCTGTAAATATTAAGATTTTTATAGATTTATCCTTGCTATCTACTAGTCTGATATTAGGAAGGTCCTATGAACTAATCCTTGCTATCAGATAAGGTAGGTGCAATTACCGATGTCTAAAATGTAGTATTGGCCTACATGTAAAAGTGAACACAGAAAAGAAAAATAACAATAGTATAATGTAAATTGAGAAAATTAATTGAATGGCAAGTCACTATTAAATAAATCATGAGATTGAAAAATATTTTAATAATATGTTATATTAATAATTTTGTGTGCAGTATTATGGATATACGTCATGAGTTTTGCATGAATGTATGCATGACATACATGTATTACATTAAATTCACCACTGAGTTTTATATCCAGTGTATCAGTGTTCTGATGCACAGGTCACAGATAGCTATAGTAACTTAACCTTAATACTTGTAGTGTAGATATTTTTGGTATAATTCCAGTACTTTTGGGGATCTAGAATAGTGGCACTCATGTATAAATGGGTTGGGCTTATTAATTTGAATATTACATATGTACAATAATTATCATGTAACTACTTCTTGAACTTGTAATTATATGATTGATTAGTCATGTGTGATGAATGACTGTGCTTTCTATATGTTGTGGCCTAGAGCCCTTATGTATTATGTTGTGATTGAGTTGAGAACTTAGAGGACCAGAAGGGTCTAGATGATAAAGTATATATGGATTATGTCACTAAAAATGTTTTTTGCAAGTTTGAATTTGGGTTTTATTACCTAGTGTTTACATCCCTTATGTTTTCCTTGGGTCGATCAAACCAAAATAGCTGAAAACTTGACCTAAGCCCCACTCCTCGAGTCTCAAAAGATAAGAAGGATGCTAGAGGAATCTAGGACCACTCCTATTTGATTAACCTAGAAGGAGTGAGTTAGGCACCACAAGGTAAAAGTCACCACCTGACCAAAGTCGGGAAGTATCTTATAGGGCTAAAACTAGAGCGGTTCAGAACCCTTCTCTTATTTATACCCCAAATTAATATGGAAATTCAATTTTAATTTATAATATTATTCTTTTTCTCAAGTGACATTTCATGATTAAAATAAATCACATGTTCACATATGAGTATTTACAAAACATATTTACAGGAAAATAAATAGGTACTTGGAATTGAAATATCATACATGAAATTTAGAAAATTGATTATCTTAAGAACTTTGGTTCTCGTAGGCCAATTTTGGAAAATGAATTTCATTTTAGTGACTTTTATTTGGAAGAGTGGTTTGAGAACTTTAGTTCTCGCATGTCGATTCTAGAAAATGGATGTTATCATTGTAGCTTTTATTAAGAAAAATTAGAATTTATTTTATTAGCAAAAAACACCAATTTATTAGGTAAAAATATGTTTTTTGATTATTATTCATTTTTAACATGCAAAAATAATTTTTTCTACCTAATACGACATTCATCGAATATTTGAGATTGAGATTGATAATGTCATACATAAAATCGGGTGGTGGACTTAATTTCAGAACTTTGGTTCTCACATGTCAATTTTAGGAAAGAATTTTTATTATTGTGACTTTTATTAGGAAAAACCAAAACCCATTTTATTATTAAAATAATAATTAATTAAATAAAAATATTTTGATTATTTTTGCAATTACGTGAAAAATCATTTTCTAATTATTATAGCATTTATCGAATATACAGGGAAATAATTCAACAATAAAATATAATACATGGCAATTACCTAAAATACATCCTAATCGAATAAATAATAAAAAATAAAATTACATTGTGGGACACCTAAAATACAATCTAACAATAAATAGGCAAGAATAAAGAAAATTAGCAGAAAAACTCACAGAACACAGAATAAAATAGATAGCAGAAAATAATGGTTGTTAAAAGATTACTTCACTGAGATTTAATAAGGTTGCTAAAAAAATAACAATCAGATCCCAAATAATCAAACAACTTGCTTCACAACAATAGAAATAATATATTAGTATGTGAAGTAAAAATAGATGGACAAACATAAATGAAATAAAAAAAGGAAAAAAATGAACAGTCACACAAATATAGAAAATATTGTACAAATAAATTCTCACGTCAAACTGGTAGACAGATAAAGCAAAAACAAAAATGAAAACAATAGAAAAATGGGTCAATTGACACACCAAGTATATTTGCCTTTAGAAAAAATCTCGATCGGATAAAAAAATCGTGCTTGAATCTTTAGAAATCACAAATATGGTGTTTTAAGAGTGTATTTTTGCCTTTTTGGTGTATTTTCTCTCTCTAAAAATTTTCTCTCTCCACGAAATGTCCAACCCCCCTAAGCAAAAATAAATTTCCCTTTTATACACGATTTCTAAGGTTGAAAATGGTTGTTTTTGGTGAAAATAGTCATTTTGGCGAAAATGGCCATTTTTGGGTTAGAACGGTTGTTATGGCCTGAGAACTACTGTTTCCTCGCAAAAATGCCCTGTTTTGCCAAAATGGTCGCTTTCTTTAGGAAAAAGGCTATTTTGACTCTTTTTTTTAAGACAATTTTTGGGATCTTTGATTTGGACGTAAAAGCCCTTTTATTAGGATTTTTATCTTTTTCATCATCATTAGGCAAACTGAATAAAGCAGCCTTAGAGACCTAGTGTCTACAGTTAGTAAAGTCAAAGAGGGGAAGTCCATAGGGTTTGAAATGACAAAAGATGGATATCTATGTTATCAAAATAGGTTGTGTGTACCTAATACAGATGACCTGAGATTATAGATGCCGAGAGAGGCATATAAAGCTCCGGATTCTATGCATCCTGGGAGCACAAAAATGTATTTAGACTTGAGGTCTCATTATTAATGGCTAAGTATGAAAAGAGATGTAGCAGAATATGTGGCAAAGGGTTTAACATGTCAATAGGTGAAAGCTAAGCAATAGGTTCCTTCTGGATTGCTACATCCTATAGCAATACCAGAATGGAATTGGGAGAAACTGACAATAGACCTTGTGATGGGTTTACCCATGACTAGAGGGAAAAATGATGCTATATGGGTGATTGTTAATAGATTGAAAAAGATAGCTCACTTTATTCTAGTTAGGATGGACTATTCTTTAAAGAAGCTGGCTAGACTATATGCTTATGAAATAGTCAGACTTCATGGTGTGCCAATAACTGTTATTTTTGTTAGAGAACCTCATTTCACTTCTAGATTTTAGAGGAAGTTGCAGGAAGCATTAGGCACCAGATTGGCCTATAGTATAGCTTTCCATCCTTAGACTGACGGATAGTAAAAAAGTATGATATAGGTACTTGAAGTACCTCCTCACTTAGATTGATGGACTATCACACTTTTTATGCCCTTTAAAGTTTGTTGGGCCATATGCCCTATCTTGAGATTCGTGTAGTTGACCCAGCACTCCGAGCGCACTTTCTCAATCTTGGGTACTATGTAATTACAATACTAAAATACTCAGGGCATTACATTTCTTCCCCTTTTAAGAAAATTCATCCTCTAAATTTCCATTATTTACATCGAAGTTCTATCTTGGTCCTTGACCAACTCATATTTCTCCCAATTTAATTTACCCTCTACTCACTATTTGATTTATGCCACTTTCTTGGCTTTTGTACTTCCCTTCTTAGAATCTTCATGAGAGTCTCTAACTTCCATGCTTAGTGGATAGCTACTTTTGGTTACCATCATAAGAGGGCATACCACTGTGTAACTTTAATTAAAGAGCCTCTATCCCTATGTCCATATAAGACCTTTAGGATAGCTTTCTCATCTAAGCTCTCCTATATATCCAATTCCATCTGTATTTAGGGGTCAAACATTTTTCCATTCTTGGATTATGCCTTATTACTTTCTCCTTTAGCATCTCTAGGGATCTAGTCTAATCACTTGTAATCATATTTTTTTGTTTTTCTTTGCCTTTTCCTAACTAATCTCTAATTCTTATATCTATCAAGTCTCTTCATATTAGGGCTACCATGATGCCACGCTTAATTGTATCATGTGTATGTAAAGGCAAAGAATGTTATGCATAAGGAAATGTGGTAATGTAAAATATCAAGATGCAGTTTACAAAAATGCAATGCCCAAGCTTAGTAATAATGCAAATTAAGAAAGAGATAGCCCTCATCTTTAGGGACCTTGATAGTCATCCTTATAGTCTCAACTCTATTATGTTTCTCTCATTTTACTCACGTATACTAATCTCACTAACTATTTCAAGGCCTTTCCTCTTATTCTCTTTTAACCACTGAATCCACACTATCTCTAACAATGCCATAAGGCTTATTGCCTCAAGTTCCCTAAAATCCTTTTTTAAGAGCTTATATCTTTAGACCAACACCTATGTAGAGTCCAAGTAACCTCAATGAATGGGTAGACAAAGCTTAGCTTAATATGCATTGAGGGGCAACCATAGCCTATCTTATGTCTATTATCATTATCCTTCAATAAGCAATTTCCCTTATCCTAAGGGACTCCAATATTCAACTCATATAGTCCTCTTTAACAACTTTAACCTTTCCATAGTCTAAGGAGCACCTAAACTAGAGCTCT
>CANXYI011850093.1:0-17822 GCA_948208565.1 Hura crepitans
TGTTTAAAAAGATTGAGAGAAAAAGTATGCGTTAATGATAAATTACAATATTTATATCTATATACTCATGTGAATGAAATATAATGCCGATGTTTATTATGAGCATGACTTAATTTCTTATGACATCAAAATGGAATGAAAATGAATGAAAAGTGAAATGCAATGAGAATTAAGAATAGCCTATATGAGTTGGACAACCTACTAGATAGGTTGACCAGTCAACTAGTGAGTTAGCAGCTGCTAGGGGCTTTGGTCCTTGTGGGCCATTGCCTACTTGTATGATATGGTAGGTGCAGCCACTGAGGTTCTACTAGTGAGATCTACACACTTAGGTATTGGGAGGTCCATATGGGTTGATCCCTAGTTACCTATATTGTATTGGATTTGTGAGGTCCCACAAAGCTAATCCCTACTATCCACTTGAGCTTGATTTATATTTGGGATTTGGGAGGTCCCTTGGGGTTGATCCCTACTATCCCACTTATTAAGAGGTCTAACAAGACTAATCCCTACCTTTCGATATTGGGAGGTTCTATAAAGCTGATCACTGCTGTCAGATGGATGGTGTGTATAGATGCCGAGGTCTAAAATTTGGACCACTGTACAAGATGGATCTCGTTATCTAGTATTGAGAGTATGCCTACAAAATATGGGCTAAATAAAGAATAACGAGATGAAAATGGCTAATATACTATTAAAGATATTAAAATATTCAAATTTAAGGAAATGTGAAGAAAAAGAAAGAGAAATGAATTAAAGTAAAGTAAGAGATGAATTGAAATAATAGACAAAATTAACTAATCAGACAGTAGCGAACATTATTGACATAAATACAACTCAGTACATATCAAGATAGAGCATTTGACATAAGTTTATTAAGAAATGTATCTATGAATGAACTTAATTGAATACAGATATGTATAAGTTATACAAAGATAAAATGATTAGTCAAATATAGTGAAAGAAGAGGAATAAATAAATACTACGAGAATGTATTAAAAAAAGATGGGAGCATATTCTTAAAGAATACAATAAAGTAAGACACAATGAAAATATTCTAAATTACCATAGGACACATGGTTAGAAATGAGCATAAGAGACAACAACACCTGACCACTACTCAATACAATGATAAATTGGGATGAGATAACAAAACTATAAATAGAATAAATATAGGAATGTTATAAATAAAAGAAATAAAAATATAAAGGGGAATAAAGACGTGGTTAGAGTGAGCTGATACTAATGACTACTATTTACTGAAATTCAAAATTTAATTTTCATAATGTTAGAATACACCACTAAGCAATTATGCTTAGCGCATTGGCTTCTTTGCTAATGTATAGGTTATTAGTTAGGGCGAGCAGAGCAGTAGACTGAGTTCTAACATCATTTGAAATAGTTTATTAAAGCCATGATAAGATGATTCCATCATGAGCATTATTTGCATGCTGAATGTGTAATGATTGTTATTTTTAGAATTTTATGCGCATGATAGTGTAATAAGGCCAGCTGATATATATTCCTAGATGTAAAGAGATGGACATGAGCTTTTGTTGTACTAGGTCTAGTCAGGTCTAAAACTGGCCAATATATTAGTTGATTATTAAATATAATAACATTTCATATCGAGTTAAATGAGTTAAGGGTAAGAGTAGGACTAGGATAGGTAACCTTCTGGGAAATGGCATCTCTTACCCAGACCAGAAACAAATCAGGAAGGAGGTGTTACATGTATGCCAAATTTTTTTTACACATGAGATTTTAACAGCATATAGTACAAGCAATATTTACATGTCATGCTACATAAGTGTGTGAATTTATTTTTCTCGAATATTTTCTTTGAGTTTTTCTTTAAACCCCATGCAAAAATTTAGGGGGAGCAACTTATTACTACTAGATAATTTAAGAATGATTTAGGGTTTTGCCATCATAAAAAAATGGGGAGACTATTAGCTTAAAAGGCTACAATTATTTTGATGGTTATTAAAACTTAAATTATTTTTAGATGTCTATTTTTGTGCTTAATTATTTCAGCTTTTATTCTTGCTCTAAGTGAAAGATTTCAGAGTATTAAAATAGCATAGGGAAAAAAATTCAAGTGAAGATTTTATTTGAAGAAATTCCATGAAAATTGAAAACATTAGGAATTATAAAAATGGTTTTAGTTTAAAATTAATTTTAAAATAATTTTAGGAAAAATGTAGTTAGAGATCGTCCAAAACCGACTCTAGATCAACTATCCAAATCAAGTATTGTAATATAGTCACAAGAAGACAAAATAATAGTAACTGTTAAAGTGAATATTTATCTTTAAATGGCTAATTAATATTCCTTAATAGCCATAAACATTTCAAAATGATATATATGACTCATTTTCACTTGGAAACCTGAAGAAAGTGTTAGAAAATTTCCATCTCCAAGAGATCTTGCTTTAAATGGTTTTCTATACTTCCATACATTGTGCTTCAATTTTTACACCTTTTTTCTCAAGTTTGATTATAGTTTTCTTACTATAATTTCCCTTTGTGAGGAAAAATTCTATTGTAAAAGATTTTTGCCTTTAGGTTTAATGATGCTAGATCCTCATAGGAAATCTAGCAAGTGCTTTGCAACTTTTTACTTTGGAGAAATGTTATAGGTAGCTTTGTTTAAGCTTGTATATGGCTTTGACTCTTGGCAACCAAAAGAGTTGAGTAGAGAAAAATCTCAAGTGTGTTATCTTGAGGAGTGGATATAAGCTAAGGTGGTCGAACCACTATAAAATCTTTGTGCAAGTTCTTCTCTTTTACTCTACTCATTTTTGTTTATTTTCTATTTTGAAATATTTGAATTCTAAATTGTGAAAAATCTTCAAAGTTAGTTTTCTAAACAAAAAAGTTGAAGTTCTTTTAAAGAAAGGAATTTGACTTAAAAAGATTTTCTCCAAACATTTTCAAAAGAAGTTTAAAATCCTGCATTTCTAAAGTTTATCCAGAAAATTGATTTCTGCATTTAATTAGAGAAGCTGTAATCTCTTATCTGTCTAGAAAATCAATTTTCTAATTTGTCCAAAAAATTTCATTCATCCAAAAATCTTTTTCTTCCAGAATTTGTTTTAAGCACTCAATTCATCTCCTCTTGAGTACTTTAGGACTAACAATATAGAAAAAGTGCAAAATCATATTAAGATTGAAAATTGAATCAATGGCTATTTTCATCGAATTGATTTGTTTAGTTTTCAGTTTCTTCGATTTGATTTTTAAATTATGAAAACCTAATAAATCAAATTGACCAAATTCAAAATGATATATAATAATTTTGAAAATTCACATATTAATGAAGCTTTAATTTATAAAGAAATTAGATCATATTTAATGGCCATTAGCATCCAAATCAGGTCATTCGCTTTTTATGTCCAAAATATATAGATTTGAACTTAAATAATTGCATACGATATAATTTTTTTTAATTTCACTTATTAATTTATTGTGATTCATAATATTAAGTCCCTTGAGAATTCAAATTTAATGAGATTTCCTATAATGGTGTTTTTATTAGATTTAATAAATGCCTTTTATACATGACATCTTTTTAATTAGATTTTGATTTTTATCCAATAATTATAAAAATATTATTCATAAATTATATATATTCCAATTGCTATATAATTTCAAATAATGATATAATTAATTATATAATTAATATTAATTATAATAGGGAATAAAGTAATTAAATATTTAATCACCTAATTAATAATATTTCAAAAAATAAAATGAAAAATTATGCGATGGAATTGGCAACACAAATATCTATAGGCAACAATTTTTTATACAAATTGATTGATGAAAATTTCGTCTCAACTTTTTTTTAATAACTTTTTGTTAACTAAATGAATTTTGCAGATTTGCCGCCTAGTTTTACTACCAAATTCTGTAATGGAATTTAACATTTTATCGTAAATCTATTGTAGATTTTATTTTTTTTCTTTCAATTAAATTTTTTCACGATGGAATACAAAATCCATCGATGATCCATCTCTAATTTCAATGGATTTGAATCTATCATGAAATCTATCGTGGATTGCCTTTTTTTTTGTAGTGTTAACCATTAGATGGGAATTTTTTATGAGTATTCTAGAAACCCTTAATCTTATTGCCCAAATAATCTCAACGCTTAATCTTATTAATTACTTTTAATCTTAGCCATCCAAAATTAATTATAAAAGCTCATTTCATTTAAAAATTAAAAAGAAAAAAAACTCAAATTCATCTTCTCCATGTTGTTCCTAACATCATTCATCTCCCTAAGCCACCATTTTTATTTCTTTTCCCTTTTAAATCTTCAATCTAGGCTTACAAAAAAAAATTACTTTGAGGTCCTTAAACTATTTTTCAAGCACAAGAGTAAAGATAAAGGGTGCTAATTGCAAGAAAAAATAGAGAGATTATTGAAGTGAATAGTGACCAATTATTCAAGCAAGTATTTTCTTTTGAATTCAATGATTTTTATGAATTCTAGGATTCCAATTTGAGTTATATTATGCCAATTTAATGATTTGAGCTTTAAAAAATTAATTGGAAATTTTCTTTTATGTTACATAAATATAAAGTAAAAAAGAGAAAGGGAGAGCAAATGTAAAGGAGATTGAAGAATGAAGATTTGATAGAGAAGGAAAATTGAATAGGAAACTAAGAAATATAGTACGTGTATTCTCTTAATTTTGAATTTCAGTTATTGAGTTAATTATGGAATTATGACAAAAACTAGTATAGGATAGAATTATTATTACTTAGCATGCTAGTGGAAATATTAGATGATGAATTTGAGGGATTGAATGTTATTTCATAATTAAAAGAAATTTAGAGTATAATCGCTTTATGGACCAAATTATTTTTATAAGTATATTAGGAAGGTAATTATTAGAAAATAAGTTTAAAAAGTATAAATAATTCAAAATAATGGTTTAGAATGATATAGGGTAACATAGAATTAGTTGAATCATAAATCTATTTAGTGATTTTAGCATATGGTTAATATAGAATAACTGAATAAGTGAATTAATATATAGAAATGTAAGAAATAAATTAAAAATAAGACTAATAAAAACCAAACTAATTTATACATAAGGAAATTAAGAAAAGAAATAAGTATGGATTTGATGCTAATGTTATGTATCACATAATAGGAACATAAAGATAGAGACTAATGAGATAGTAATATTTGGAAATTAATAGATAAATGCATAATATGGAGTTACATGTTTAAGTATAGGATACCAGTATGGAAATAATTGTTTATAAGATATAATTAGTAATTAATATGGAAATAATTATTTATTAGAAATAATTGTTTATACATAGGATCATAAAAATATATGAGTTGGATGTAATTAAAGTTGAAAATTAAAGAGTAATGACAAAACAAAGATATGTAAGAAATAAACTTGGTTATTAGATTAGTATCTTAAAAATATTTATGATTTAAAGGAAAAATAGGAATTAAAGGGATTTGGATTATATTGGAATATAAAAGAAAAACTAATTAATATGGACATTGTTAATTGATTGTGGAAAGTAAATAATATAAATGAATAATATACATTGATTAATGTCATACATACATTTCATTTCTCATTATTTAGATAGTTTGGTCAAAGTAATGGTTTGAATAATAAATTAAATTTAAAAATGAACCATAGAAATAAATAAATATTGAAAACAAAGAACATGTATCGAAAATTTCTAAATAGACAAAAACATAATTAAGGTATAATTATAATCTATTAATTAAATTAACACTCTTAATAGAATAATTGTATAAATTTATATAAAGAAATAAGGACTAGATGTGGATTTAGGAAAAAATGGAATTAATATATGGTGAATTTCATAAGGTGGTCTAATTAGGTATATAGAATGACTTAAAATATATTTGGTAATAAATGAAATAGTGAAATAATGATGGATTTGTTAAGGATTTAATTGTATAATTTACATAATAAAGAATTAAATTGCTGCATAAACAGTATAAAGATAGATTTTTAAGTTTTACATTCTAATAATGGCTAAAAATTGGAAAGAAAGAATAATTTATAGGTTAATTAAGTAATGTGTGAATTATATAGTTAGAAATTGAAGACTTATGACATATGCAGATAGAGAAATATTCAATGCAAATAAATAAGGAGATTAACCTTAATTAAATTAATTAATGTGAGTTAAATTATATAGTTAAAGGAAATAATGGTATAAAGATGGTATACTAGAATGTTAAAATAAGGATGATATGTAAATTTACTTGTACAATTTTATATGCTTAGATTGCAAATAAACTTATTTTAAAGAAAATGTGTTATAAAGAAGAATATATTCATGATTTTTATGAAATATTATGTGAATTTAAAATTTTCAAGTTATATGCGTATGTTTTGTAATTGATTGAATTGAAAGAGATGCATGTATTAGTGTAAAAACTTACATGTGAATTTTATTGCTCAATGTGTAATTAAGCACATTATTAGTATAATTGAAATTATATTTGATAAATTTAAGGGAGAGTA
Source organism: Hura crepitans (assembly GCA_948208565.1). Classification (NCBI taxonomy): domain Eukaryota; kingdom Viridiplantae; phylum Streptophyta; class Magnoliopsida; order Malpighiales; family Euphorbiaceae; genus Hura; species Hura crepitans. The sequence goes on from CANXYI011850093.1 coordinate 6,542, forward strand.
TTACATATAGACTTAAAGTTAAAATAAGAATTTTAATTAATTATGTTGCCTTGATAAACCTAGGCAGTGTATTATAGCATAGGTGTAATGCCCTGAAAATCCTGACTTATGAATAGTACTTCCTAAGATGTGAATAGTATTTCTCAAAACTCGAGTCACACTAATGTGACCAAAGGGAAGTATTAGTCATAATATAATTTTAGGCAAATTTTGGATTCAAAATGAAGTCATTAAGATGGTTAAAATGCGAGAAAAGATTTTACAATCGTGTCTCATGAATAGTGACATAGGTAAAGCTGAATCAAAAAATAATTCATTTTTGCTCAAAATAATTCAAGATTGATACAACCTTATACTTAAATATCTCAAATAGGCCATTGGCGGTAAAATTGAAATTTTTAAATATTAGAAAGTATTTTATTTAAAATCGAGAAAAGATTTAAGTATGGTTTTATTTTCAATTTTTCTTGATTTTTGAGCCAAGGCTTCTAAAGGTTTATAGGTCTTGATAGCATGATCTTATAGGGCTTATAAAGTGATGATTGTGGACAAATTAAGGGATGAAATAATTAAAATAAAGAAAGAGGAATAGGATTAAAAAGGAGGATTGTTGGATTAGTAGTGATAAAATCATGACCACCCAATTTGTTAACCAAGTCAATAGTCAACATGAACCATTTAAATGAGTTAAAATAGGAATAGTATCAGTTGTCTTCTTCTTCCTCCTTATTCCCCTCAAGTCGATGCCATCGGAGAGTAACTTTCCATATTTTCTTCTTCTTCTTCTTCTTCTTCTTCTTTTATCCTTCATCCAACCTTCAATCTCTCAAACCAAATCTCTACCACCCATAGGGCTTTATTAAATTAAGAAATAAAAAAAATGGTGATTTTAGGGGATTGAGCAAGGGAGTGAATATTAACACAATTTTTATCAAGATTTTTTAGGTTTTAACATTTTTCTAAGGTTCCTAGGATGCCCAATAGAGCTTTTATTAAGTCGGATTTGATTCCAAAGCATTGTATGATTTTATATTGAATTTGATGCAAACTTTCCTAAAATTATGTAGAGGAAAGTGAGCTAAGGAGCAAGAGAGGATAAGAAAAGGCTTGAGCAAGATATTGTGGTGTATTTTGATCATTTAGTGAGTGTGTTCATCTTAACATATACACTAAATAAGTGTCTTGCCATAAAAAGTGTGTGTATGCCAATATGAGAAAAATGCTAGTTTATGTATATTAATGTAAAGTGTAATTAATAATGTGCTTGATCATGAGAAGTATTTAAATTAATGAATTAAGTATGTTTTGGTTGAAGTGTGCATGGTTTATAATGAGGTCAAATTATTCTTGGTGTTGATATATAATAATGTGCTCACTTCATGCCATGTATAATGTATAAAAATGTTACATTGAATAACACTTGCTTATGAAAATGGAATGATATAGAACAAATGTTCCTAAGTTGGATTTTTGATGTTGAAGAACCATGAAGTTGGCTGAATTTCTTATTATGCAAATAGTCATGATATTATGTCTATTGAAATGGTTTAATGTGAATGAAACATGTAGATGGATAAGATAAGAGATTGTTAAGTATGTGTGGTAATTTTGTGGTGATGGTGGTATGATTTTCATGAATGGAGCGTGTTATGGATATTTTATTGGAAGTAAGAATTCTTATTGTATTATTGCTATAGGAATTCTTATTGTATTGTTGCTATAGGTAAGCATGGAGATGCCATGCATGATATGAAGGCATTATGCATTATATGAAAATAAATATAGTTATGGAAATGAGATTTATAAAGTGATCATGTATGAGCATATATAAAGCTTGCTCCTATGAAGGGTTTAATGAGATAAGTAAGGCACATATTTATGTATTGCATGGCTATGGCTGAATGGCCTAGCAAAATGAGTTTTAGTGCTTTAAGCACACATTAAGTATGAAATAGTATGTGATTTTAAATCTTATGCACATATAAGTATGTAATATGGTTAAACCTAACTTATGAGCTTAAATAATCATAATATTGCTTTAAAATTTAACTTATGAAGGTGAAACATTATAAGTATGATGATGCCCTATACGATTAGACAACCTAGATTAGATAGGCTGTAGTCAACTAGGGAGATATAACAGCTGCTAAGGTACCCTTGGGTACAATACAAGCCTTCAGGCAATCATACAGGCCTTTAAATAATCATATAGGCCTTCAAGCAACCATATAGGCCTTCGAGCAACATACAGGCCTTTGAGCACCATACAATTCTGTTATCTAGTTTTAGTTAGTTTTCTTCTAGGTATGGGCATGGGTAATAATTTGATACATATAATTAAATTATGATTTAAGTAAAGGTGAGATAATTGATAATATAGCCATGTTTGATAAATGATATTGTGGTTAGTATGTGAGAGCATCTCATATGCATATATTTTAAGATATTATTCATGTATTAATGAAAGCTATTATATACATATTGCACATTCTAATTATAATTCTACTCATTTTATTGAATTATTGTATACACATGTGTACATGTGGTCATACATATGTCATGTTGAATACACCACTAAGCATTTGCTTATTGCATCATTTTATTTACAATGTGTATGTTAAAAGCCTCAATATCAATAAGTCAATCAAGAAAAAATTCTTTTTGCTATTTTGCTTTTCTTTAGTATGATATGTGATGTAATCTTATAAAGGCACTCTTGTGTAATTAAGAGATCAGGCCTAATCTATAATGTAAATATTTTTCTAGCTCTTTAAGACCATATTACAACTTGTTTATATAAGCATGCATGAAGATGTATGACTTTTATGATATCTCTTCCTTATGTATACTAGATGAATGTTGAGATTAAGTTCGGAGGGTCAAATTGCCCTGATGACAATGAGATATGTTGTGATGTATTAGAAGTGTTGTTTTCATATAGGTTACTATTTGGGATAGTGTCCTAATACAACTGTTATGCTACCATATTTTTGACATGAGGACTCCATTAGTATACCTTAAAAATGATTTTTGATTATTTATAATTTTAAGAACTTATGAATACACATAAAGTTTCTCTTAAAAAGCAAGTTTTAATTTATAAGGGTTTTCTATAAGAGTAGTTTGGATATCGATTTGTAAGTCATTATTTATTCTAGTCCGATGATCGAATTAGGTAAGAGGTGTCACATTTGGTGGTATCAGAGCTCTAGTTTAGGCACTCCTTATTATATATGGGTTATATAATAGTGCTTTAGGATTTAAAATGTGTACATCACATAATTATACATATTGAGGCTTATAATCTTTTACTTTTCTATAGATCTGAGGATAAGTCAATCTACACCACAAGGTGAAGAGGAAGTCTAGAGCCATGCTTCAAATACAGTAGGTCAGGTGGCTACCAAGGCTGACATAATTTCTTTGAGTGATGTTAGGCATGCTACTCAGGGACCACAAGTTTAACCTACTTGCTTAGAGCAAATGATATAATTAGTAGGACAAGTGATTCTTGCTATTGTACCAATCTTGCTCGACCTCCACTAGTTCAGCTAAAACCTCAGGCTCTTTAGAAAACATACCTTAAGAGGCTTAAAAGGAATAGGGCTGAGGACTTCAAAGGTGAGCAATTTGATGGATCTCATAGGGTAGAATATTATTAGATAGAACCATAAGTATTATACAACAATTGAGGTGTACTCTAGAGAAGTATGTGAATTGTGCAACTTCTTTTCTTGTAGATAAAGCCTTTAAGTGGTGGGAGACAATTACATAACATAAAGCGAATGAAGACTTGTCTTGGGAATTCTTCCTTAGAGAGTTAAAGAAAAAGTACATCATTAAGCATTATTTAGATCAGAAGAGGTAAGAGTTTATGGACTTGAGACAGCAAAGGAGGTCCATATATGAATGTGAAAAAGATTTTGCAAAGCTTAGCCGATATGCCAAGGAGATTATTTCTACCAAAGAGGACTTATGCAAGCAGTTCAAGAAGGGGTTTAACCTTGATATTATGCTTTAGGTAGCTCCTATGAAGATAAGGGATTTTTTACCCTTAGTTGTTGCTTGTCAAATGGTCAAAGAGATTTAGAATTGAGGGAGAAAAGAGATAGTTTCTAGATGAAGAGGTTTTTTGGGCAAGTGCAATCTGGTTTGACCTCTATAGTAGATAAGAAACAAAGGGGCAATCAATCTAAGTACCATCTGAGTCAAAAATGAGACTAAACATAAAAGTTGGGTCAAGGATCTAGAGCTCAGTCCAGGCAATAGACTCAGATTACAATTGCCCTAAAATCTATAGCCAAAAATGCACTACCACCTCAGTGTGAGCATTGTAGTAAGAGAAACAAGGGCACATGCTGGATGACTATATTCGGAATATGTTATGGCTCTAAAGGCCATATTATTAGAGATTGTCCAATAAAGCTTATAGATTTAGCTCAAAAGAGAGATAAAAAGGATATAGGAGATCGAGCTGGGGGTAGTCAGAAGGGCAAGTCAAAAAGTAGAGCACTAGCCAGGCAATATGCCATTAAAGCTAGAGAAGAAGCTAATTTACTGAACGTGATATGAGTACTTTCCAACTCTTTGATTTACCTACTTTAGCACTTATAGATTTTGTATCTACACATTCTTACATCTACACTATATGGGCATTAAATTAAGGGTTAGTATCAAAGAAACTTGACATTGAGATTATGGTTAGTAATATGATAGGTTATCATGTTATTGTGAACAAAGTCTATAAAAATTATTCTTTTAAAATATAACGTGATAGATTCTCAATCAATCTCATTGAGTTGCCTTTTAATGAGTTTGACTTAATCTTGGGAATAAATTGGTTATCCAAGTAACATGTAGTAGTGGACTATAGAAAAAAGTGGATCACGCTTAAGGCTAGTGATGGAATAGAAGTTACAGTTATGGGAGAAAGATCGAACTTTATGTTCAATGTGATATTCATAGCAATGGCAAGAATATTAATGAAGAAGAGTTGCCGAGCATATTTAGCCCATGTGTTTTACACCAAAAAAGTAGAGATAAAAGTAAGCTAAATACTCATAGTATCAAAGTTTATGGATGTTTTCCCAGAAGAGTTACCAATTTACCGCTAGAACAGGAGCTTAAGTTTGGGATTGATGTGTTGCTAAGCAAAGCACCAATATCTATAACTCCATATAACATGGCTCCTGCGAAGTTGAAAGAGCTAAATCTATAGTTGCAAAAGTTGTAGGATAAGGGTTTTATTAGACTGATTGTATCACTTTAGGGAGCACTGGTTCTATTTGTTAAGAAGAAAGAAGGTTCCTTGAGATTGTGTATTGATTACAAATAGTTGAATAAGGTCACTATCAAGAACAAGTATCTTTACCTCAGATTGATAGCTTATTTAATGAGCTTAGAGGGGTTAGTGTTTTCTCTAAGATTGATTTTAAATCAAGGTATTACTAGCTAAGGGTGAAAGAGATAGATATGGCAAAGATAGCTTTCAGAATAAGGTATAGCCATTATGAGTTTTTGGTAATGCCATTTGGGCTTACCAATGCACCAGTAGCATTTATAGATCTTATGAACCATATCTTTTAGCCTTTCTTATATCAGTTTGTTATGGTCTTTATTGATAATATCCTTGTATATTGTAAGAACTAAGAGGAACAAGAGAAGTATCTAAGGATTGTTCTATAGATGTTGAGAGATAAAAAGCTCTATGCCAAGCTCAGTAAGTGTGAGTTTTGGCTTGATAAAGTGTCTTTTCTAAGACACATAGCATCAATATATGGCATTAAAGTTGATCCTAGTAAGATTAAGGCCATTATGGAATGGAAGCCACCCAAGAACACCATAAAGATCAGAAGTTTCTTAGGTCTAGTAGGCTATTATAGGCAATTTGTCAAGGGGTTTTCTCTTATTGATACCTCTATAACATGTCTTTTAAAGAGAAATGTCAAGTTTATCTAGGATAACAAGTGCCAAGAGAGTTTTAACAAGCTTAAAAGTATGTTAACTGAGGCCCTAATCCTAGTTTAGCTAGTATCGGGGAAGGATTTCACAATCTATAGTGATACTTCATTGAATGTTTTAGGATGTGTACTTATGCAAGAAGGCAAAGTCAATGTTTATGCTATGAGATAGCTAAAGCCTTATGAGAAGAACTATTTTGACCCCTAATTTAGAGCTTACAACCATAGTGTTTGCTCTAAAGATATGGAGGCATTATCTATATAGGGAAAAGTGTTATGTCTATATAGATCACAAGAGCTTAAAGTATCTTCCCACTCATAAGGAGTTGAATTTATGGATGGATGAAGTTAATAGAGGACTATGATTGCCTTATTGACTATCATCCAGGGAAAGACAATGTGGTGGCAGATGCTCTTGGCAAGAAGTTTATATTAGCTTTGAGAGCCATAAATGCTAGTTTAAAGTTAACAAATGATGAAAGTTTGTCGGCAGAACTATAAATCAAGCTAGGTTTGTTACAACAAGTAAAAAAAAAGCTTAAAAGGATGATCATAGGCTTATGAATGTTATAAGTATGATTCAAGAGGGGAAGCCTACTGAGTATGATATCAAGAGTGATGGTTATTTGTATTATCATGATCATCTATGTGTACCTGATGTTAAGGATCTGAGGAAGCAAATCTTGCAAGAAGCTTATAATACTCTCATGACATGCATTCTGGTAGTACCAAGATGTATCAAGATTTGAAGATAGCTTATTGGTGGTTAGGCATTAAGAGAGATCTAGCTAAGTTTGTGACCAAATGCCTTACTTGTCAGCAAGTTAAGGCCAAACATCAAGGCCTATTTGGATAGCTTCATCCTATAGCAATACTAGAATAGAAATGGGATAAAGTCACCATGGACTTTATAGTTGGCCTGCTGATGACTAAAAGTAAGTGTGATTTAGTTTAGGTAATGGTTGATAGATTAACTAAGTCAGTGCATTTCATACCTATGAGAATGGATTTCTCCTTAGAAAAGCTAGTAGAATTATATATTAGTGAGATTGTCCAGTTGCATGGTGTGCTTATCCCAGATTTACATAAAGGTTTTAGAGGAAGCTTCATAATGCTTTGGGAAATCTACTCAATTTAGTATGAAATTTCATCCACAAATGGATGGTCAACTAGAAAGAGTATTAAGGTTCTTAAAGACATGTTGAGAAACTATGCCATTAAGTTAAAGGGACGTTAAGATCGTAATCTTTCACTAGTGAAGTTTTCTTACAATAATGGTTATCAAGCAAGCCTAGGCATGCTCCTTATGAAGCCTAATATGGGAGAAGATGTTAAACTCCATTATGTTGGAGCAAGATAAGTGAGAAAAAGCTTATGGGACCAGATTCAATCAAGGATGTAGAAGAGAAAGTGAATATTATCATAGATAGGCTAAAGGTTGCTTAAGATAGACAAAAGACTTATGTAGATTTAAAGAGACATTTAATATAAAGTGAGAGACAAGGTGTTTCTCAAAGTATCTCAATGGAAAAAGGTTTTAAGATTCAGTAAGAAGGGTAAGCTAAGTCTATAGTTTATTTGCCTAAATGAGATAACTAAACGTATGGGACTAGTAGCTTACCGATGGGCTTTACCTCTTGAGCTACAATAAACACAATATGTTTTTCACGTGTCTATGCTTAGGAGATACAAATTGGATCTATCACATGTTTTATCAACTAAAGAAGTGGTAGCCAAATCTATCATATGAAGAAAAGCCAATGAGGATCTTAGCTTGAGAGGTTAAGGGATTGCAGAACAAAACAATACCATTAGTGAAATTGTTATGGAGGCATCACAATATTGAAGAAGCTACCTAGGAAAGCGAGGCTCAGATAAGGGAGCAATATCCCTAACTATTTGCACTAGGTAATTTTAAGGATGAAATTTCTTTTAAGTGGGGAAGAAATATAACACCCTAAAAATCTCGACTTATGAAAAGTACTTCTCAAGATGTAAATAGTATTTTCTAAAACCCGAGTCACACTAATGTGACCAAAGGGAAGTATTAGTCATAATATGATTTTGAGAAAATTTTGGATTCAAAATGAAGTCATTAACATGGTTAAAAATGCAAGAAAAGATTTTATAGTAGTGTCTTATGAATAATGACATAGGTAAAGCTAAACAGTAAAATAATTCCTTTTTGCTCAAAATAATTAGCGATTGATACAACCTAATACTTAAATATTCCAAATAGGCCATTGGTAATAGAATTGAAATTTTTAAATATTAGAAAGTATTTTATTTAAAAATGGGAAAAGATTTAAATTTGGTTTTATTATTGATTTTTCTTAATTTTTGAGCTCAGGCTTCTAGAGATTTATTGTAACGCACCACAAATCCCGGTAATTATGAATAGTACTTTTCTCGAGATGAATAGTGATTTTGAGACCTCGAGAAGCATTGAAGTCACCAAGGGAAAATATTATTCATAAAATAATTTTTGGTAAAGTTTAAAGTCAATCGAAGGTCGTTAGCGTGGTTAAAAATGCCCAAGAAAAATTTTACGGTAGTGTCTTGGGAATAGTGACCAAGGCAAAACTGAACCGTAAATAAATTTAAAAGTTGCCCATGAAATTATGGAAATGTTATGACTTGTTACTCAAAAATTCCAACAAATCCAATGGCACCGAAATTGGAATTTTTTGACAAGTAATTTTTTTAGAAATCAAGCAACTTAAAAATACCATAATAAATTCAATTTATTGAGTTTTGAGCCCAAATTTTGAGAATAATTAGGAAATAATAAAAGTGAATTTTTGGCATAAAAACAAAAATTTTAAGAGCTTGATAGGAAAATGCTGAATTAAATAATTTTTCAAAAAGGCATAAATAGAATCAAAAATTACAAAAATGCCATTTTTGCACTATTCACCCTCCTTCTGGTTTTGGTAGCCGATGCCATTTAGGAATTTCCTCCCCCATTTTCTTGTTTTCTTCCACCATTTTAGGGCCATTTATGTCCACAAAAAATTATTAAAAACACCCACATGCCCTAAAAACACCCTAGAAAGCAAAATTTTTAGAGAAAGGAGCCTAGAAAAGTTAGTTTTTAATACCCGTGAATAGTACCCATGAATTTTTCAAGTAAGAATTTTTGACTTCCATCATTTTTCCTCGAAACTAGGAGTACCCACGAGTCTAAAAAATATCTTAGATTTATTTTTAGGTCATCATATTAATTATTACGAATTTTTAAATTTTCTATACGGTTATGTTAGGAAATTCTGAACCAACCCAGGATAAAGACTAAGCGAAAGTGTAAACAGGTCTTGGGGAGTCCCTACAAAAGTTATAGTATGTGAAATTGAAATAGTATATGAGATTTTTAATAAATGAAATAAATGCACATATTATGTATAACTCCCGTGAGTCAAGGCTCTATAAACAGTACCTTCGAGGCTCAAAAAGTGTGTCCAAAGTGTCGGGTCACCTTCACGAGACTCGAGGTAGGGCGTACTAGTCATGAAACTTTAAGGGGATTAAAAATGATTAAAATGACTTAATTTAAAGATTTAGCATAACCAATAAATTATTTTAGTCTATAATTTAGTGGCTTATAGGCTTAGATGAATTCAGGCCAGAAATAACCCAGGATGTGCTCGGATAGACCTAAAAATACCATACCCTAGAGGTTAAAAATTCTCCTAAGGCCTTGGTGAAGGAATTTTTAAATTCTAAGGTCGTTTACTACTTTTTCTTAATTTTAGGTTTTATAAGTAAACTGAGGCTGTTAGTTAACTATCCTACCGAGGGAATTTGGTCGTGAAATTTTATGAGCCTCTAAATGGGACTAATTAAGAGTTTTTAAAATAAATGCAATAATTTTCAAAGGTTCGAGTGAATTTTTAAAATTCCTTAAAGTTTCTACTGAAACTAGGCAATTTTGAGGTGCTCGAGTGACCTGTGTCACTACCTTAGCCACCCTAACCACTATAAAACTCCCTTGTGACACTTAGCTACTCACTTGGCATGACCACTCTGCCCACCTCCACTTTTTCCCTTTCTTCTTCCTCTCATTCCTGATGCCATCACTTCCTTTGCTCCTCCATTTTCATGGCTTCTCAAGCCTAAACTAGCCACCAATTCACACCAAAAATCCTATTAATAAGTTGCAAATTAATCCTTAAAGATTTTGGAAGCAATAGGTTGCCATAGAATCCAAGTTGATGTGTAACTGTTTCTTCTTCAATTTTAAAATTCTTCCTAGGGGATTTTATCACCCTAAGACCTCTCATATTCGTAGAATTTTAATTGGAGGACTACGGAATTTTTTTAGGAATTTCTAAGCTATGTCATGGCTATGTAGGTAGGAAGGATATTCAAGGGGAACCAAAGAATTAAGGCATCCAAAGTGAGGGGAAAAGCTTGAAATTAGGAGAGGTATATGAATTTGATGTATTTGAAACATGCCATTTAGAATTCATAAGCAAATTATATAGGAAACTTGTATGGAAGTTTTGATTTTAGTGGTTAGCGAGTATATAATAGGTGTTATGCTTACATTGAGGTTTATACCATGTTAAATGAATGATATATATGCTAAATTAGTGGAAAGAATCAAAGAATAGTTATGGCCTCACTTTGGTTGAGAGGTGTGTGTGTGTGTGTTAAGGTTATAGCTTGAATTAGGTGGAAAGGTGATGATTTCTAATGTGTTTGACATAGAAATGTATGAATTGTACATGTGTATGGTGAGAAAAAGAAGTGTTGTTATTATGCCTTAGTTGGCTGAGAGGTCATCTTAAGATATAAGCTAGGTGTACAGCAAGTTAACATGACCCATTGAATGGGAATTGGTATGTTAGGGATGGCATTATAGATATATGTGGTGAATTTGGTGAAACAAAGATTGTGTGTGTGCACACTTGGTATGGCCGAGGCATGTACAAGGCTTGCCATGGCTTGGTTTGCATGATATGTGCATGGTGTGTGTATATACATGCTTAAATGATGCCATTGTATGTGTATGTGTGATTAAATGTGAAGAAAAACATGTATATGGTCATTGGCAAGTATTGGCCGAGGGGTATGTATGGTAAATTTTGTATGATAGACATGTTATGGCATGGCATCCTTGGCATGAATTGTGTAATGTGCACTTGGCATGAGATAGGTGAACATGTATGAGTAATAAGACATGAAAAGGTATAAATATTGGCATGGCATTTAAGGTTAGAAAGTAGTTAAAAAGAGACTTGAAAATGGCCTAAAATGGCATTGTGGAATTAACCTCAAAACGGACCTAAATTGGCATGTAATTGGAACTAAAGTTTAGG
>CANXYI011850333.1:0-19472 GCA_948208565.1 Hura crepitans
ATTTGTCTTTCATGAATTGGAATATACTTTAATTGACCTTTAATACTAAATTATTATCTTTTATAAGATTATATGTTGTTTATTGAATACTCAATATTTTCAACACAAATTTTTAATATATTCTTAAAATCCTTAATTCCTTAACCACTTATTTTTTATAAATATTTCTTTATCCTTTATGTTAAAATAAATAAATATTTATTTTATTGTCTTTAATTATCTAGAATATAATCAATATTTTTATGTTTTATTATTATTAATTAAGAATTAGAATTTATAAAAAATTGTATACACATACTGTAGAGATTATGATATTTTTACCAGGGACGAGAATGGTTAATGGAGTCACCACCTGGCCTATACACTAAGACCTCTGATCTTCTGTACCAAAAAAGTTCAGAATCTTAGATCTTATTTATTCCTTTATAAATGCCATCCATTTATATTATAATGTTTACAAGTCCCATATCAAACAAGGATGCATTACATTTCAAACATCCATATCACTTTCACGTGTAGGACAATAAAATGTAAAATTAAAAAGTTACAACAAGAAAGTAATATATTTATCCATCCAAAAATTAGGCAATTGGTTACTTGTAGTGTGGCCTAACAATTACCTGTAATTCTATAGGAATTGGTGGTAATTGCCTAACTCCCATTTCTAAGAGATTGATCTTTATTGAAAATACATTTTTTCATTATTGTGACTTTTGATTAAGAAAACTCAAATCCATTTTATTTTGAAAATGCTGATTAATTAGGTAGAAAACCATTTGATGTGAGAATTAGGCTTTAGTGTGTAAAATAAGTAATTAACTAGCTATCACAACCCAAAATAAATAATGAAATAGAAATAGTACAAAACCAAAAGGAACAATCCAAATTACTAAAACTAGTCCCGTCTGTAAGGTGCTAAGTCTATGCGGACTCTATAAAGCTCTAGCAAGGGTCTATGTGGACTACTACTTATAAGGATTTTATGTTCGGCTAGACCTTTACTCCAGTGAGAAGGGTCACTTACATATAACTCAAAAAAGAAGGTCTGAATCAATAATCTATGGTCTATACGGACCATAAATAATAACCTTTACATACATAAAAATGATATATACACTTGTTCATGAATAAAAATAAATACAATGTTTGTAGCCATAATATTAGTCTATGGCAGACTACATTCCTCATGAGAGAGAGTCCGTGTTGGCAACAAATGATAGCAGTCAAATAGAGATATAAGACTATGCAGACTACGCTCTTTGTGAGAGGGAGTCTGTATAGACATCTCCCTAAACACTAAGTATCAATATATCTCTTTATAATTAACATACATGTTTGCATACATAATAAGCAATGAGCAAAGTTAGAGGAGATGATCAGAATCATACTTGAAAGTGGACCCGAACATCATGCATATTTATGATGTGTCTATTAAAGAGTAAGACAAGTATAACATACTTAATTGTGCTCTTTACATGATAAAAATGACTTATATAGTGAGCCTACTCTTATGGCCCATATAGGGATCACCTAGGATCACCTTATTGGTGATCAATCATGAGAGATCATGGGCCTATGTTTATAGTAAATGAATGAAAGTAGGCCTCAAATCTTACCTTAAAATTAAGCTTTCAAAAAACAGCAATAGGATTGGAGTTTAGAAAGAAAAAAATAATTCTTATTAAGGGGCTAAAAGACGAGTAGAGAGAATCCTTTTTTGGAGTTTACACCTGAACTCTCGGAGTGGTTTTTCTTCTTAGAAATGCCTTTAAATGCCTTTAAGAAAAATGGTTCTTTTTAAAAAGCTTTTTCCCAAAAAAATCCTCTCCTATTCACACATCCTGAGGACTATTTATGACTCTTAAATGATGATTCATTCTTGAGCATTTGATATGGGTTTGAATCCATGTGAACCATAAATGCTTAGTCTATGTGGACTAATGTGATATACTTTTCCACTAGTCTAAGGCTTGGGCTAAGTCTTAGGCCGATAAGCAAGTTCATGAAAATATGGGCTTAGGTATATACCATATGGACCTTAGGCCAAAGGTTTGGTAGGGTTAGTTTGGGTTAGTAGTGCTTGTCCGTATGGACCTTATTCATTTTGTTAAACTAGGTCTGTGTGGACCCTATTGGTTTTTATGAACTAGGTCCATACAAAATGGCTTCCTAAGGGGTCAATGCCATTGCTTAAGAGTCTATCTCAGGTTATCATCATAGGCTAAAGGTGGTGCCATTTATAGTTACCCCCACTTTGGTGTGTGTTGTGAGGTGCATAAATTGAAACAGTGTATAACAAAGAACTTTCAAGTTTAGAAATAATTACCTTATTATGATGATGTCGTTTATGCCTCTTTGATGTGAATGTGATTGTAGTAGGTCCATGTGGATAGTGCTTGGAGTACGTCCATGCAGACGGTGATTAAATAAACTCTGTATGGACATTAGTACAATAAGTTTGTATGGACTTTTTGATAGATTGATAACTATTCATCTTTCTTCCTTCTCTTCTTCATTTTCATTCCTCTATTTCTCTTTTTTCTCTTAAGAAAACCTAGTCTAATGGTGACTTATCCCCCTAATGATTCTCCCTCAACTTCCTCTAGTGAAACTAAGTCATGGGAAGATGCTCTAACTACTTTTCTTCATCTAATGAGCTTGAAATCTCTATTTTCATCTCCTCTATTGATGAACAACATCTCTATGCTAGTTTTGGAGGGTTTTATGCCCTCTATGGCAATCAACTGCCCTCAGAGTACTGCTCTAATGGATGACATCACCTTTGATGATGCAACTCATATTTTGGTAGATTTAACCCACCACACTTCCTTGAAAGCATGCCCCTGGGTATGCTTTCCTACCTCTATATGCCTCATTGTCATATTAGCTTCTTTTTCCTTTATTTTTTTGCACTATTTGGCATCTCTAGTTCGATAGGTCCATGCAGGGCAAACTTGGTCCATGTAGACATGTTTTACATGTTGTAGTTTAGGAAGTCCATGAAGACTTATTAAAAATTATCTAGAGTCTATACAGACTTGTTGCATGTTTGTGTATTCTGCGTAGTTACAGTCCGTGTGGCCTATCTACTTGTAGTCTATGCAGACTTCCTTATTGAATCCTTAGTCCGTGTGGACATTCATCTTAAGTGTGAAGGCACCCATTTTAGACCACAATAGTGGTACCCTATGATGCATATCTAAGTCAAAAATAAGGTACGAATGATAGGATTTTGAGCATTCTTAGATCACATGGTTGGTGAAAACTTTTGTTGGGATTTGCAGGCTCTTAGAGCTCTTTTAGATAGGTGGATGGACATAATACACACATTCCACCTATCATTTAGAGAACTAGCCATAACACCATTCAATTAGGCTTTTATTATTATGGTGCCTTACACGGGGCGAGCCATTACTTTTATTGCTTACTATCACTACCCCTCATTTTGACCATAGGAGGTGAGGGAGTTATTAGGTTTTGTCCCTTAAGATCACTCTAGGAGCATTTAATACACTGACTTGTGTGAGAAATGGATGGATGTGACTATATCAAGTTCGTTTGAAGTGGATCAATACATGTGTTACTTCCTCCTCTTTTTGCTAGGCATAACATTATTTGCCAATGCTAATGGCAATATGTGTTAGAGCTTCTTTCCTATCTTAGAGTAAGTTGAGAACATAGGCTACTCGAATTGGTGCTATTCCTCTCTTGGCTAGGTATTTCGAAGCTTAGACTTAGCTATTTGCACTAAAAAAAAGCCATCGATTTATATAGGGCTTTGTATCAAGCATTCTGATAAGTAATCTATTTTGATCCTTGTTTTGCTTTATATGTTCGTTTACAATTTTAACCTTATGCCTTTGCTTTTATAGGTTTGGGCATATGAGCTATATTTATTGCCTTGACCTTGCGAACTAGATATCCCTTATCAATACCCAGTAATAGATAGATAGGTTTGACCATCTTCGAGTCTTTAAAATGCATCATCTCTGATGTAGCACTGCCAGTATCTCAGTTCTAAAACTTGGTTCGATGTAACTATTTCCTGCACATGAAAAATCATTATTAGTAATTTAGGTGATTATCACTAACATTTACCTTTATAGATTGACATGGTATGGTGGATTTTCCCACTTGAAGAGATGCCGAATTTTTTACATTCTGCTTAAGAATTGTCTTCTCGTAGAATGTTGCTAACAACTTTAGAGGCTTACTTGTGGTTTCTAGGAGAAAGAGTAATAGGTTAGCATATGGGGCCTGATGCATATCATATCTTTTAAAGTACTCCCAATTTGATGTTATTTAAGAGGTATATTGAGGATCTAGAGTTTGTGCGGGGGATGACCGCTGGCATTCTAGGAGCACATTAGTGCAGAGCAATGGAGAGTATTACCTTTCTTAGGCATCTACTTACCTACTGCCTCGAGTTCCTTATACCTCAAGACCTCTTCCTCCTCAGGTGAATTGCTTGGTCTTTCACTTTTTATTTTTTTGAAAACATCTTTTAACTATGTGTTGCATTGTAGCCTACTACCACCTCTTTTGAAGCTAGGCCTTTTTTGACAAGGTCAGGACTATTCCTAGTTCTTTTAGCACTCAATTTTCACCTCCTCCCACTTGTACTACTAGGGGTGGAGTTTCCAGTCTACCTATTGGTTAGTTATCACTGCCTGATAAAGTTATAGGCACTTTGACTGACATACTAAAGCTAAGTTACATACGATATGGTGTGAATGAAGAGCTATCCTTTGCTCAACTTTGTATTGAGGAAAATTGGCCAATTCCCTTTGAGTAAGAGAACACCACATTGGTATGGTACCTTTTGATTTCTACTACTCATTATGTTGTTTTGACTTGATGTGACATTTTTGTCTTAATTTAAATAGGTAAAGAGTGCTCTGATAGAGAAGACTACTCATATTGTGAAAGCCTTCAAAAGGGCAATGATTGATGAGACTTGAGTCCTTACCGTAAGCAATTTCCTACAAAGGTTAATTTATGCGAAAATGTGTATGCATGTATGTTATGCATTAATCCTTCATTCTTTTATAGAGTGAGTTGTCACGAAAAGTTGCTACTCTTCATGAGACTCAGAAGAAATTGAGAGCTTTAAAGATTTCTAAAAAGCTGGTACTCTCAACTGATGATGAGGATACTGAGGATGAAGACGATGTTAAAGATTAGAATAGATGGCAACTTTATTATTTTCTTTCATTATGAATAGTCCTAACCTTTGTATATATAAATATTATAATATGATCTTTTGTTTCAAATACAATCTTGTGTGTTTTTACAAATATTTAATAACTGATGATCAAATACATGCTATAATGACAACAATTCATCAAAATGAAAGCCCCTTTTATAGCAAAAATCATTTAGAAAAAGGTTGATAGTTCTTGGTCCATGTGGACATGGCGCATAAAGGTTCATGCATACATTTTTCCTACTTGGTAACTAGCACTCTTGTGGACCTATCTCAATTAATCTGTGCAAACTATGATGTCTACTCTAGATGTTTTAAGGTTTATGTGGACTTCCTTGCATGTTTTGGATTCTTTTTCTTAGTAGAAAAAGGAATAGTGAGGGTTGGGGCCTATAAATAACTCCCTTCTCCTTTATTCATGCCATACTTCACCATGTCTTTCTCCTTTAATCAACAATTATCCAAAATTTTGGAATCAAATGCTTCATGGACTTCGAATATCTTTGCTCCCTTTTTTGCCCTTAGATTCTTGAGAAAAGTGCAGATTGACTAAAACTTTTTGAATGCCATTGTGCAATATTGGGACCACATCTTCCATGTGTTTATTTTTCAATGACTAAGAAATTACCCCGACTATGGAAGAATTTGTTGCTACTTTGAACTATCAAGTTACTTTAGATGATCCCCTAGCTCTTCCATTTTTTAAGGAGCATTATCCTATGGATATTATCCTTGCTTTAGGCATTTCTACTTCTATAGCTTAGAAGGCGATTTCAGGAGTGGGCTCAATTCCCTTGTAAGTAATTTTGGACTTTGCTCACAAGTTCCTTATGAACTACATAGAGTGGTTAAAGTGCATGCTGTCATGTATCCTTGGCAATTGGTTAGCAGTTACTCTTAAGGATAGGCTTTGTGGTTTCAAGGTCATTCAACTTTTTACTAAAATATGCTCCAATCACAATCTTTTTGATGTTTTTTTAGCTGAAACCATACGAGGATTAGATGCTTTAAAAAGAGGGGACATTGACATTATAGCCATGAGCCCACTTCTTTTATAGGTATGCATAAAGAGACCTTATGGGTTTTCCCTCTAATTTTTATTATTTTTTTATTTTATCCCTAACCTTTGCCTAGCATACTTGTGAGAGTTTTCACACTAGCGGGCTTGCCTAATTTCTACTTAGGTGGTCCTTTACGAATTTTCCACCCTAATAACTCTTTTTTTTTTATATTTGGTTACAAGAGAAACTAAGATTGCTTGTACCTCTTCCTGAAAGGCTTTGGGTGAAATATGCTCTAAATCATTATTGTGAATGTCACAATGTTATCAGATTCCTATAGACTTTTGATAAATGGCACACTTCCCATCTAGTCATCCATCCTTAAATTACCCCCAGGTTCATTCGTTTAACATCTATATTTTCAAGTCTATCTAATTTTAACCTTTCGAGTCCTCTAGCTATCATTCTTACATAGGCCTCAGGCCCAAGAGTAAAACCATAATAAAATACCAATCCACTAAGTCTCACATAATGAAATATTTTAAATCACAAGGGCTTGTTTATGCACACTTTAATTTACTTTGATTTACAAAACCTCAGCAGCTTCTAAGCATGCAGGACACATAACCTACAACTATTACATGAGTACTATTAAGTACATTAAAACTCATAAAACTAGAATCTTTAATGTCTTTACTGCTATGATACATGTATTATAAGGCTTGCCTGCTACCCCCTACTTACTTATGCACCAAAACACTGGTATGCGGAGTATGAAACTTAGTGGTGAATTTAATCAATTAATAACATGCTTCCCATTTTGTATAGAAATAATTTTATACATTCGAATTACATAATCCATACATATAAAGGACAATTAGTTGTACAACATTCATTGTAATTAAATAAATTATGTTATTTCCTCAGGCAATTGGTGTATATTTTTCCATAGCTAAATGGTTTATTTAAGCCACTGTGTTAATTCAAGGAAAGCATTTCAGTCAATTTACATCACAATTCATGCATATTATAACCCTCTAGGCATGTAGCATTTACTTTGATGTAAGTATAGTTTTTATTCTACAGTGACATAATTTCATTTTATTTAAGTCACTACGTTGCTCTCATCAAGTAATTCATGTAATTATTCGATGGATAAATTAGCCTCAAAGATAATATTTAAATTATTAAATAGGCCCAACTAGGTAGACTACACCTAAACACACGGAACCAAAATAGAAATAAAAACTGGGTAGTGGTCCACATTTTAGACCCCGACCGCTGCACTGGCTCATAGTTTACCTCACAGACTAGTGCAGTGGCCTATTTAGGGACCTCGGCTGCTGCACAGGACTATGGTCTACCTCACAGACTAGTGCAGTGGTGAACTTATAGACCTATGCCACTGCATTAGTGTAGTCTTATATGCAAACAAAATGTGCTAGCAATAGTGGTCTGCCCTACAGACTAGTGCAGTGGCCCACATTAGGGACCTTAACTATTGTATCGCCTTAGTCTAATAAATAGATAGTCTAAAGGCTACTAATCCCTAAGTTGACTAGTCAACCTATCTAGTGGGTGTCTAGCTAATGGGCCATCTATCTCATTTTTATATTCATTTTATGACCAATTATCTTTCCGTAATATTTAGAGACATTTATCAGTCAGTTATAAATTTACTTTAATAGTTAAAATCTAACTTGGTAAGTTATAGGTCAGTTTATGAGTTTCTGTTATTGTTATAAGCTCATAGCCAATATTCCCTCTATCCCCATTATAGGCTTATAGCCATTATTCTTCCTATCACTATAATAGGCCTATAGCCATTAAATTTTAAGCATCTTTCTATACCTCATTGCATGCCAAATAATTAGCCATTATGGGCTTAAATTCATTTCATTATATTTCTTTTACATTGGCCTTATAGTAGTCTTATATTTTATTTAACTTAAGTGTGCAAAAATTTCATAATGTAGGTACCATTTGGTGCCAATATGGATCACATTTTTAGACTAAATTTTTTGTACTCTTTTTGGGGCATTATTAAGGATTTTCCTTTATTTAATTAAAGCCATTATTTTCTACATTCCTTCACTAATCCTTAGTGTGCCACCTTATTCTCATATATAGTTTATCTTGTTGATTTAATTATACATGTATAATGCATAAAATTGGGATCAAATGAGGATTTTAGAAACAAATTGTGCATTTTTTCAATAACCATGTGATTTTTTGAAAATCTTTAAAGTTGGCAGCCCCTATGTTCAAAAAAATGAGTTGCAGGATGCTCGAAGGCCACGTGTCATGACCTAAAGCATCTTGATACTCACCCAACAGCTGCCTTATGCGGCTATGTCCATTAATGGCCACCTAGCCCACTAATTCTCCCTTCGTCTACCTTCTTTTTCCTCTCATTTTTTTTTATTTTGGCTAGCCATAATTTTCTAGCTTTCTTCCTTATTCTTTATGGCTATTCCATCCCTCAATTAGACTTAATTGCCAACAAAAATTAGTATGAAGAGTATGGAAATTACTTTAGAAGACAAAGGAGTATACAAGCTATCTAAAGACTAACAAGAAATCAAAGAAATGAGTAAGGGAAATCCTACGAGTAGCAAGGAAGTTCTATGGTGAGAGTAAGTCAGACCTCTGTTTTCATTTCTATTTAGAGTAGTTCTTCTTCCCTTTTATCAAGTCTACATAACCATAATTCTAATAAGTGTTGTGTACTTTTGGTGAGGACATTAGAGGTTAGAACATGGGAGACAACAAGGGAATTTTTTGGGTAGCTTTATCTATTAAGAAGGTTAGCTTCTTTTATAGGTATGTGAATTTAATTACTTAATTACATGCCTTGCCTTCTTTTTCTTGTAAATTCTGTGGCAAGTGGGCATGACATTCTTAGTTGAATTGGGTGTAAATATGATGTAAATTAGGTTGTGCTAGAGGTGTATAGGTAAGCAATGGATTGGGGTGTTATTAGGACTGAATTCATAGATTTAGAGGGACCGAATTATGTTGTGTTGTAAGTATATGTGTGGTGTGTCACTGGCTTTTTATGCATGAGTGAAAAATCTTAATTTATGGGTGTGTATACATGTTCCTTGTTGCTGATTTTAGGAGTAACAAGGGGACCTTACTTATGTGTGGTACATTAAGGGGGAGGAATGCTTGAGGGTGATCCTGGTTAGGTGTAGCATGTAAAACACAAGTGTTAGTAGGAGTTTAATTTTTATTTGGGGTAGAATCATGTGATGGCTAAGGGGCTAGAACTTGTAAATTTAGAGAGGCTATTCTTAATACTGTTAGTATGTGCCTTGTTGTTAAGTGAGGTTAAAATAAAGGGCCGTGATTTTGAAATAAACCAAATCCTATTCTTGCCATGGATGTGTGTATGCAATGTCTGGTAAAGAAGAGTTAGTATAGGTTGGCATTATATACATAATATGATTGATGGAGGGCTAATGTGGTGAGTGGTAGAAAGCACTTAGGTGTGTGATTATTTTTAAGCAAATGGAGAGGTATATTATGATTGATTTTAAAGATTAAGGTCGACAGATATAAGGTATGGTATGTACACCTTGACTGCGTAAAATTTTAGGGTATGGGTAATGGAATTAAATGGGTTCATAAGGAATATGATAGATTGACGTAGGGTATGTTAAGTTATTTAGGTTGGAAGGTAAAGGACAAGAAAGGTGAGTGCATAGACGTTAGAGGTGAAAAATGATAAAGTGGCCTAAGGTGGGAAATAAATAAAACAATGCCTACTTGTGTGTGTGTGTGTGTGCCATATACAACCAAAATGTAAGCATATAATAGGTTGTGACATGTTGCTTCCAAGTAATTGCTTATACACACATACTAGCTTAATGAATTATAATATGTAAATGTAATACCCCATAGGAAATGTGTACCTTAGGTAGTCAATGTAAATGGGTCGAGAGAATCATATAGGGACATAAATATAACATTGGCAATGTAAAGGTGATGTTAATGTGTGGAATTAATAGGACAAAAATGCATTAATTGTATATTATATAAAAGATGAAATAACCCATCTATGGGGGCATGTGTAACAACTTATAGAAATGCAAAAGGTTGAAAGGTGTAGTATGTGAACATATATAAAATGTGTATGATATGAGTAAAGCCAAATGATTAGAATGACATAATTTGAAATGGAATTATACATGTAATTGATATTTGAAATGCCATTGATATTCGAAATGGCATCATACATATAAAATTTCATAGCAAAATTCCATCGAAAAGTAGGCAAATTAAAAATTTGGCATCTTACGGCAATTCAATTTGTGGCAGCTCCAAAAATTGTCACATTTGTTTCAAAGATCCTTATTTATCTTCAATTAGAGGCATGCCATATATCATAGCCTAATTCCTTCAGGAACTATACTACTGCGATTTTAAGGAAAATTATAGCTCTACCCTGATTTTGAAAAAATTCCTAACAACCTCAAAAAATTAAAATTCCTTTACCATTGGAATTGTTATAATTTTTAACTTTTAGGGTGTGATATTTTTGCATCCATCTAAGCTTATCCCATGTCATTCCCAGACCAACCAAATTTGGGCCTACGGCTCGCTAGCTTACAACCCAATTATATTTATTGGTTCTATTAAATTTTCAATTGAGAATATTTTCACCCTTTTTAAAGCCCTTGATATTTATTAGGTTATGTGACTTACCTTAGGATTCGTGTAAGTGACTCGACACATGGGGTGCCCTTTTTGGGTCTCGGGGCACAATTCTCAAAGTCTTAGTGTACAAGCATTACAAGTCTTCCCCTTTTGGAAAATTTCATCCCTAAAATTATTTGAGAGGATTTTAGACTTAAGATTAAGCTTTTATCTATTTTTTAGATTTTCACGCAACCCTCATGCCTTAGCGTTGTCATACGACTTACTTGTTCGAGGGTGAAGCAATGTACCATAAGTCAGTATATTTATGATCACTGAATAATATGCCTTCTATTTCGAGTTGTAGACAAATTCCGCCGAAGCTATCATTCTACCTCTTCCTTATGTATGCACACCATATTCTTAGCAAAAGATTATTAATCTTACTTACAGATGGGATAACATGCCATTTCGTTCACCTTTAACATACATGTACTATGCCCTTTCTCACTTTTCTCTTATCTAATACAGAGTGCAATAGTTTAGAGAAAATTTTATACTTAGGCTTTGCCTACCAATAATTTGAACAATCAATTATATGTATACACTGTTATGCTTCTTTCTTTGTCTACCACTAATAGTGTGACTTCAAGCCCAGTTATTTCCTTACATTAAAGGGTGCATAGTATAGAAAGGCACTTATATCTCCTTCCCAACCACTATTTAAGGTTATCTACACCGGATGTTCACACCTTGTCATAATATTATAGGTATTCACCATTATTCTAATGAATTTTAATGACTTTCCCCTCTTAAAGGTATAGTTGGAAATTTATTTTTCCTTCACGATATTTTGCTATAGATTATTTTTTCAACATGGTTACTAGTCATCCTTGTGCTGGCCTGTAGGGCATTTCTGTTCTTATATTTCAAATTATTTTTCCTTATTTGGTCTTTTCCTATAATCTTTACTCTTTTTCCCTTTTTCTTAATATTTAATTCCTTATATATATATATATATATATATATATACATATATATATATATATAATAGTCAGTCTGTCGATATGCCATGCTCAATTATACCATGCACATGCAATGATGGTAAATGTTATGTCAAAAATGTAGAAAGGATATCAGTGCCAATATGTAGTTCATGTCATAGTGCGATGCCTGGGCTGGGTAATGTATGCAATCGAAGGAAGAAAAATAGCCTTCACCTATAGGGATCTTGATAGCCATCTAATTACTTTCTCTTATCCTTATTTCTTTATCTATATTGATTTTTACACACATTATTGCTCTTTTATTATATTTATTTGTACTAATCTTATTAAGCATTTTAAGTATCTCTCAATTTATCTTCTATTCATATAATATTAATATTTTCCATTATTCCTTAAAGTGCATATGGAGCTAAGTTTTCTCTTATTTATCTTGTCTACTTAAACTTTATTTCTATAGGCTATAGGTTCATTCCTCCCTTAGCCTGTGAAAACTTGTTTATCTAGTTTATACCAACTACTAAAACATCAGTGAGCCTAGATGGCATCACTAAAATTCATAAGGTTGATATTATGCCTTGAAGGAAATTTTAGGACTACTAAACTTTTACTTCTCTATTTGTAATACCTCAAGCTTAGATTAGTTTGGATAAATATGCTGACACTTTGAACTAGTCACAACAATTACTAGTTCCCAACTAGGGATATTTAAATCCATAGTTTTTTTAATTTTACTCATTCCTAGTTTACTAGTATAGAGTTTATCAAAACACTTTCTCAAGTCTAATAGTCTCTTGTTTACCACTTCCTATAATGATGCTTTTAATTCTTTCAATTCTGTAGGGGTCATTCCATTAAGAATTATAGGCACAAGAGGAATATCACAATGTATATGAACTCTTAGTTTAGGTTTTTCCCTTTGAGGAGAAAATCCTGGCAACCCTTCGAAAACACAACTAAAAATCTATTTGCCATCTAAATTTATTCAAAAGTAGGGAAGAAAGTAGGGATACTAAGGACATGTATTAGGTAAACTTTTCAATCCTTATAGATAAGTTCTCTTCATTCTCTCGTTGAAATAGGACTGTTTAGAAGCTTGTTCTACTTACAATTGTCATTTCTTACTCCTTCTATAATTTTAGAGGGTAAATTTTCTTGAATTATATTCAGTTATTGATTAATGTCAATGTACCCCATTTATTTTTTAGGTAACACCAACTCCCAAAGAAATTGCCCCAATAAGGGTAATTTAGTAGGATATGATTCACTAGCAAACAAGGTATATACATACTTCCCTATGTGCAGTCACATTTGAATTAGTATAATTCTTAATTCACAAATTTAACTCTACATATTCAGATTCCAATTTTGGTTCATGGGTTAGTATAATGCAAGCACAGAAATAAATAAAATTTTGGTCCATTATTACCAAATTGACACACCAGTTAAGCACAACATGCTAATAATAACCTCTAAAGCATCTTCTCCTTTATGAGCTTTATTAACTCATTACCTAATTAAACATAGGTTTCCAATCCTACCTTGGAGCTAATTAGAATGTTATTATTAAGTGGGTCCCTTTTAACCTATACGCACACTTCATTCTATAATATTGCTATAACATTAGCAGCCAGTAAAAGAAATATATGTTTTTAATGCCCAAATTAGATCCAACCTTCCTTGTACTCCTCTTGGTATTAGGGCCTAAACTAGACTGACTCGAGGTATATTACTTTTTCTCTAGGGAGGATCTATCATTTGCTTGCATTTCTTTCCTTAAACACAAGCATCTATCATTGACTACATCCCTCGTAGTCACAATTCCCTAGCATACAGTAATAACACCATTAATATTTGATTGAGTTATTGTAACTGTGCTTGAGCTAGTGGCTAGCATATAGCAACATTCAAATCATCAGTTCTTTGATTAATAGTATGGTATGACTTATTATTCCTTTTCTCTGATTTAGCAAAGTTAGCCCACTTATTATAATTACCACGAGTAAAATAATCACATATCATCCTCATTGTAGTGTAGCAGTTCAATCAAATCAATCCTAGACACATGCACTTATGTAATATACCTAGGAGCAAGTAACTAGGCTCTGATACCACTCACTGTCACACCTTTACTGGATTCTTGAAGACTTTTGACAAATGGCGCACTTCCCGTCTGGTCATCCATCCTTAAATTACCCTGAGGTTCATTCATTTAACATTTATATTTTCAAATCTATCTATTCTGGACTTTTTGGGTCCTTTAGCTATCATTCTCACGTAGGCCTCAAGCCCAACATTAAAACCATAATAAAATACTAATCCTCTAAGTCTCACATAATGAATTATTTAAATCACAAGGGCTGATTTATAGACACATTAATTTACTTTGATTTACAAAACCTTAGCAGCTTTTAAGTGTGTTGGACACATAACCTACAGTTATTACATGAGTGCTATTGAGTACATCAAAACACATAAAACTAGAATCCTTAATGTCTTTGCTACTACACTACACATATTACCAAGCTAGCCTACTACCCCCTGCTTACTTGCACACCAAAGCATTGGTATGCTGAGTATGAAACTCAGTGGTGAATTTAATCAATTAATAACATGCCTCCCATATTACACACAAATAATTTCATACATTCAAATTACAAAATCCATACATATTAAAGACAGTCAGTTGTACAACATTCATTGCAATTAAATAAATTATGTTACTTTTTTAGGCAATGAGTGTATATTTTTCATTAGCTACATGATTTATTTAAGCCACTGTGTTAATTCAATTAAAGAATTTTAGTTAATTTACATCACAATTTTGACATATTATAACCCCCTAAGTATGTAGCATTCACTTGGATGTAAGTATAGTTTTTATTCTATAGTGACATAATTTCATTTTAATTAAGTCATTACACTACTCTCATCAAGTATATTCATGTAATTATTCGATGGATTAATTAACCTCAAAGATAATATTTAAATTTTTAAATAGGCCTAACTAGGTAGACTACACCTGAACACATTAGACTAAAAGAGAAATAAAAACTATGTAATGGTCCACATTTTGGACCCCGACCACTGCACCAGCTTATGGTCTGCCTCACAGACTAGTGTAATGACTTGCTTAGAGACCTCGACCACTACACTGACCTATGGTCTACCTCATAGACTTGTGCAGTGGCCTAGTTATAGACTTATGCTACTACATCGACATAGTCTGAAATGCAGACAAAATGTGCTAGCAATAGTGGTTTAGCTTATAGACTAATGCAGTAGCCCACATCTGGGACCCCGACCACTACACCTACCTAGTCTAATAAACAAATAGTCTAGCAGCTACTAATCCCTAAGTTAACCTATCCAGTAGGTGTCTAGCTAATGGGCCACTTATCTCATTTTTATATTCATTTTATTACCAATCATCTTTTCATAATATTTAGAGACATTTATCAATAAGTTATAAATTTACTTTAATAGTGAAAATCTAACCTAGATAGTTATAGGTCAGTTTACAAGTTTCTATAGTGGTTATCAACTTAGAGCTAATATTCCCTCTGTCCCCATTTTAGACCTGTAGCTAATATTCTTCCTATCACCATTATAGACCCATAGCCATTAAATTTTAGGCATCTTTCAATGCCTCATTGCATGCCAAATAATTAGCCATTATAGGCTTAAATTTATGTCATTATATTTCTTTTACATTAGCCTTAGAGTAGTCTCATATTTTATTTAACTTAAGTGTGTGAAAATTTTATAATGTAGGCACAATTTGGTGCCATTATAAATCACATTTTTATACTAAATTTTCTATACTATTCTCAAGGCATTATCAAGCATTTTCCTTTACTTAATTAAGGCCATTATTTTCTTCATTCCTTAGCTAATCCTTACTATGCCTCCTTATTCTCATTTATAGTTTATCTTGTTAATTTAATTATACATATATAATGCCATTTCAAATTATGTCATTCTCATCATTTTGTTTTAGTCATATCATGCACAATTTATCTCTATTCACATACTAAACTTTGAAAATTTATACATTTCTATAAGTTGTCACACATTCCCCTATAGATGCATTATTTCATCTACTATATAATATACAATTAAAGCCTTTTTATCCTATTAATTCCACACATTAACTTCACCCTCACATTGCCATTGTTACATTTATGTCCCTATGTGATTCTCTCAACCTATTTACATTAATTACCCAAGGTACACATTTCCTATGGGGTGTTACATTTACATATTATGATTCATTAAGCTAGCTTGTGTCTACAAGTAATTAATTAGAAGCAAAATTTCACAACCCATTATGTGCCAACATTTTGGTCATAAATGGTGCACACTTAAACACAAGTAAGCATTGTTTTATTTAATTCCCATGTTATACCACTTTATCATATTTCACCTCTTACTTTTAAGCACTCACCTTTCATGTCCATTGCCTTCCAACCTAAATAACTTAACATACCCTATATCAATCTATCATATTCTTTATGAACCCATTTAATTCCATTACCCATACATTAAAAGTTTATGGAGTCAAAGTGTATATACCACACCTTATATCTATTCACCTTAATCTTTAAAATCAATCACAATACACCTCTCGGTTTGCTTAAAAATAATCACACACCTAAGTGTTTTCTACCACACACCACATTAGCCCTTTGTCAATCATATTCTATACATAATGCTAACTTATACCAACTCTTCCTTACCACACGTTGTGCACACACATCTACAGCAAGAATAGGATTTAGTTTATTTTAAAATCACAGCCTTTTATTTTAACCTCACTTAGTAATAAGGCACACACTCACGGCATTAAGAATAGCCTCCCTATGTTTACAAGTTCTAGCCTTAGCCATCACATGATTCTGCCCTAAATAAATATTAAACTCCTATTAACACTTGTGTTTTACATGCTACACCTAACCATGATCACCTTTAAGCATTCTTCCCCCTTAATGTACCACACATAAGTAAGGTCCCTTTGCTACTCCTAAATTTAGTAATAAGGAACACTTATACACACCCATAAATTAAGATTTTTCACTCATGCACATAAAGCCAGTGACACACCACAAGTACACTTATGGCATAACATAATTTGGTCCCTTTAAATCCATGAATTTTGTCCTAATAACACCTTAATCCATTACCCACCTATATACCTCTAACACAACTTGATTTACATCATATTTACACCTAATTTAGCCAAGAATGTCATGCCTACCTACCATATAATTTATAAGAAGAAGAAGGCAAGGCATGTAATTAAGTAATCAAATTCACATACCTATAAAAAAAGGTAACCTTCTCCATGTATCAAGCTACCCCTAAAATTCCCTTACTGTCTCCCATGTTTCTAACTCTAAAAACCTCACCAAAAGTACATAACACTTATTAGAATTATGGTTATGTAGACTTGATAGAAGGGGAAGAACAATTGCTCCAAATAGAAATGAAAATAGAGGTTTAACTTACTCTTACCATGGAACTTCCTTGCTTCCCATAGGCTTTTCCTTACTCATTTCTTTAATTTCTTGTCAGTCCTTAGATAGCTTGTATACTGCCCTATCTTGCAAAGAAATTTCCATAGTCTCCATACTAATATTAAATGGCAATTAAGTCTAATTGAGGGTTAGAACAATGATGAAGAATGAGGAAAAAAGCTAAAAAATCGTGGCCAACCAAAATGAAATGAAGGAAAGGAAAAAAAAGGTGGGTGGAGGGAGAATTAGTGGGCTAAGTGGCCACTAATGGACATGGCCATATAGAGCAGCTATTGGGTGAGTGTCGGGATGCCTCAAGTCATGACACATAGCCCTCAAGGATTTTGTAACTTGATATTCTGAATATAGGGGCTGCCAACTTTAGGGATTTTTAAAAAATCACACAGTTATTAAAAAAAGAACCATTTATTCCTAAAATCCTCATTTGATCCCAATTTCATGCCTATAAAATTTCATTGTGAAATTCCATTGAAAAGTTGGCAAATTAAAAATTTGGCATTTTGTGACAATTTAGTTTGCGATAAAACTTTGGGATTTTTATACGGCTGCTCGAACCTTCAAAAATTATAGCATTTGTTTCTAAGATCCTCATTTACCTTCAATGAAAAGCACATCATATTTCATAGCATAATTCCTTTAGAAACTATACTATTGTGATTTTAAGGAAAATCGTAGCTTTACCTAGATTTTGAAAAAATTCCAAATGACCTCAAAAAATTAAAATTCATTTGCCATTGGATTCATTATAATTTTTAACCTTCAAGTTGTGATATTTCTATATCTATCCAAGCTCATCCTAGGTTATTCCCAACCCAACCCAATCTAGGCCCACGACTCACTAGCTTATAGCCCAATTATATTTATTCGTTTTGCTAAATTTTCAATTGAGTACATTTTCACCCTTTTTGAAGCCCATAAAGTTTATTGGGTAGTATGCCCTACCTCGAGATTCATGTAAGTGACTCGGTATGTCGAGTGCCCTTTTCGGGTCTTAGGGTCTCGGTGGACGAGCATTGTAGTGAAAAGAATCTTAAGAAGAGATTTGATATATGTGACTCGTGGGTTGCATGGCTTGACACTATTATCAAAATATGATAGAGGTGTCCTTAATGGAAGATCACTCATTTTTACTTGTCTTGTCATTTCAATTGTGTCCCTTTATTTGGTTTGAGACATGCTACATTTTATATTCCTTCTTGGATCCAACAGCAATTTGGCCTATTGCAAAGTGTTCCTTATGAACTTTTGGAATTTCGAGGTAGACTGACATGCCATTTCTTGTGCTCTTTTCCTGACTTATAGAGACAACATGTTGTTTTGAGAGAGGTGCCTAATCATGCAACTAGCAGAGTTAGTACATATGATAATTACAAAGAATGGATTTTAAGTGCAACTAAAGACAATAGGACATTAATGTTAAAGAGAAATATGAAAATGATACTTTTATATCTGGAAAGAGGAGATATGTTTAGAGTTTAATCATTATGACATCCCTCAACTTAATAAAAATCTACATGTCAATAATCATGCCTAGAGGACTTATGCAATTAATTGCATTTGAAACCAAGCTTTTTAATCTTAGTAAATATATTATTTTCCCATTAATAATACTATCATCACCAATTAGCCTTTTAAGGATTTCTTGATAGGACATTTTCTCTCAAATCCCCTAATTTTTGAATAAAGTGTCGATTAGGTTTTCACCTCATCAAGGTGTCCTAATTTTTACCTAAGCTGCCCTGTTATTATTTTCAACTTAGTGGACTCTTCTTTTTTCTCTTTTTTTTAATAGAAGTACTTTTTCAACTTGTCCATATTGATTGGTTCTAAGAACTCATTGCCTTCTATATCTAAAATCTTGACGCCCTCATGTTTAAGTATCTTCTTAACTAAGTATGAGCCTTCCTAATTGGCCTTGAATTTTCCTCTCGAATCTATCAACAAAGGTTTGGTTTGTTTTAGTACCAAGTTGCCTTTTTGAATTAAAATTGGGCTTGACTTTTTTGTTATAAGCTTTAGCAATTCTCTTCTAGTACAATTTCATGTGATAGAAAGGCTCTAAGTTGCTTTTTATCCATCAAGA
>CANXYI011850365.1:0-12167 GCA_948208565.1 Hura crepitans
GCGGACAATAATATTAAATTACATTTTAACCGGATTTTTAAGCTTTTTGAACGTGGATTTTTACTAAGGGTAAGAATTATATTTCAAAGAATTATTAGGGCATAAAATTGTGTATTATGGTGATTAATTAAATAAAAATTGGATTTTTAAGGAAGGTTTTAAGATGGAATTTTCTGATCCATTGGATTTTTTATCCAACCACTCACAAGGAATCTATATATAAGTCAAATTCACAGTCAAAATATGAATAGTGATCAACCACCACATCTCTTTCTTTTTCCTCTTTGGCCAACACACTCTCTCTCCCTTCTTCCTCCATTTTCTTCTTCCTTCTTCAAACCAAGCCTTAATCCAACACATTTAAACACCAAAATCAACCTCTATGATCTCCTAAACAATATTCAAGCAAGAAAATTAGGTTATATTGGGTGATTTTGGAGATTTGAGAACTTGGTGAATAGTATCTATTTTTCATTTAGGTAAGGATTTTTGGGTTCTATCATTTTTCTAATGTTACTAAGCTGCCCAAGAACAATCTTTTTGTGGTCAGATTGAATTTTGGATGTGTATATGATTTTTGGTGATTTTTCTAATTTTCCTACCTATTATGTGATATGTGGATGTAGAGAAAAGAGGAGCTAGTTGTTCTAAAGGAAAGGGAAAGGTGTAATTGGTAACTAAAGGTGTATTTTGGCACAAGAAGTAAGTGTATTCATGTTGGCATGTGTATGTAATAAATTTGATGTGAAAGATGTGTATGTGAATGGTATTAAATGTTTATTTATGGCTTAATGGCTTGTAATTCGTATTGTAGTTGAAATTTGCATGTTAAACATGAATTATATGATGTTTAATGAGTGAGAATGTGATGGTTATGTATACTTTTATAAGTGGCCAAAATGTAGGACTAAGGGGTATGTGTATTTATGTTGGTGATTTTTTATGTAAATGGGGTAAATTGGTAATACATGGTTATGGATGGTAGTGCTAATGTGTTATGTTGAGAAATTGGTATGTGTAAGGAGCTTTGTAAGTGAGGCCAAATGCCTCTAAGTGTAGAGTATGTATGTTTAGCTTATAAAGTCATGGGTTATGCTATATATAAATATAAATTTTTGGTATTACAAGAAAGTATGGAATATAATAGTGTGATGGTAATCCTTGTTGTGGCCGAATGATACATCTTGTGAGTGTGCCATGGATATTGTATTGGATAATGATGCAAAACATATGTGTTGGCTTGATTTTATGTTGAAATTATAAAAAATGGAGTAAAGTATCATGTTATGGCCAAATGGCCTTATAAATGAGTCTTAATGAGTTAAAGCATGTATATGTGAATATAGCATGTTCCAAGCACACAAATTAATGGATTATAGACACCTCACCCTTGACCTATGATGATAACCATAGATAGACTCTCAAGCATAACACAAAGCCTTTAGGAGATAGGTCTGCACGAACCTATTAAACAATGTCTGCACGGACTAACTATATAAACCCGTCCAAAACCTAGCCCGCGAAGCTCACAAACCAGCATACCAAAGCTTAGTCCTCGCAGACTAGTACGAACAAGTTCGCACAGACCTACCGACAGAAGAAGCCTTTTCAGAGGTAGAATTCCTCTTATTCAGTCCAGGAGCCAAAATCCTGTTAGGATTGGGACTCCTTTTTGGATGAGAAAAAAAAAAAGAAAACCTAAAAAGACTTAAGTATAAATACTTCTCTTTAACCAAAAAGAAAGAAGAGGCCGAAAATTGTTATCTTGTTGATCATATGCAAAAAGCAAAAAGCATCCAAAAAACTATGAGAGCTTCATCCAAAGACAATTTGAATCATCCTCTCTTGAAACCTTGAGATCTTTATGCTATCACTTGAAGAGAATTCTTATTCAAGTAATTTCTGAGGTCTATTATGTGTTTATTACTATTTTACAGGCCTATGATCTCTAAAATTGACATATAAGTGAGGTGATACTTTGTTATCCCCACTTTAGTTCATGATGAGTAGGCCATTATAATGATAGCTGTGATGTAGAATTAATTCTTACAATTATATTAAGCATGTTATGTTGTGTTAGTAAGCATTAAACGAATATGATTATAAGCACGTCTTCACGACCCCTATCACCCGCTTGCAGATATTGTTCATTTTGGGCCACTGCCCTTCACAGTTTTGTTCTTGGGCAAAGGGAAGGACTTCCCAAGTGGTCACCCATCTTGGTATTACTCTAGTCCAAACACGTTTAACTTCGGAGTTCTGATGGGATCCAAACTACCCTTTTACCCAAAATGCATCCGCAAGGGCCTTTACCATTTTCCCTCCATTACGATATGGGATAGGTTTCCTATCTACCTAAACGTGGTCGTACGAGGGAGGGAAGATGGTAAAGGCCCTTACGGATGCGTTTTGGGTAAAAGGGTAGTTCGGATCCCATCAGAACTCCAAAGTTAAATGTGTTTAGACCAGAGTAGTACCAAGATGGGTGACCACTTGGAAAGTCCTTCCCTTTGCCCAAGAACAAAACCATGAAGGATAGTGGCCCAAAGCAGACAATATGACAGTCTAAGTCTGCACGGACCTAGATCCTTTAGGTACAAGTATGATAAGTTAGTCCACACGACCTTATTTTCCTCATGTAAACATGACAAGTTGGTCTACACAGACTCATATCTAGTGAGCATAATTCTATGTTTTTAATATTTTGTTATGTGCTAATTGGTGATTGTGAGTTATTCTGCTTGAATGTTGATGTCGTGTGTGAAAGTATGTATATATTTGCAAGGGATTGATAAATAGTCTATATGGACTCCCTGTCATGAGGGTTATAGTCCACACGGACCTGTAGATGATGAATTGTATAATAGTCCATTAAAATATGCTTTGTTTATATAATTGATTGTTTTTTATCCTTATGTCTTAAATATGTTCATATTCTATTTATTATATGTTAATATTCATATGACCTTGATTTAACGTCATTTGACTTTGTTGTCCTTTAAGTTGTTGTTTAGATTTGCTTATTGGATTGAGAGTTGGGACAAACATGACCTATCCCTGGAGATAGTCTGCATGGACTAAGATTAGACCTGTTGACCATCTACGTGGACCAAGCGACGTAGAAGCAGGACCATTTTAGTGCTATAATCTGTTCTTTTTGGTTATGTACTTATTGTGTATTTTAGCTTGTTTCGGGTTTGTAATAGATAGTTAATAACTTATTTTACATGCTAAACCTTAACTTCACATCAAAATGGTTTTTTACATAATTAATTGGCATTTTTTAATAAAATGGATTTGAGTTTTCCTTAATCAAAAGTCACATGAAAAATACACTTCAATAAAGGCCAATCTCCTAGAGATGGGAGCTGGACAATTATTACTAATTCCTATGGAATTACAAATAGTTGTTAGGTTAATTAACAACTAATGAATGACCCTCTTTCTGGATGTACAAATATGTTTGTTATATTCTTTAAATATCACAATTTACTTCCTTTGTATGAAAAAGTGATATCATTGAATTAAAAATAATGCATGCTTGATTGATAAGGGACTGATAAATATTACAATATACTTGGATGATATATTATAAGGGCATAAATAAGATCTAAAATTTCAAACCTTTCTAGTACAGAAGATCAGAGGTCCTGGTGTAGAGGCCAGGTGGTGACTCCACAAACCACTCTCATTCCCGGTAAAATATCATAATTCTCTACATGGATGTTGATATGTATTAGTGCTAAAATTTTTTTTTGTAATATTTTTATGATGTGGCCAAAATGATGAGGCATAAGATGTAAATTATATAAAGTTTAAACATGACTGATAATTGAACCATAATTGGTTTGAAATAAGTGGAAATATGTTAATATGGGTCAATTTGTGTTTTATGTACTTTTGCTGATTTTGTATCTTTGGCCAAAACTATAGCATAGCAATATGTTTTGTATTTTGATCATGATCATGTTATTTTAGCATGTTAAAAGGTGTATGAAGATGCATTCTAAAAACTAATATAACCAAATGAAATGCAAGGAAATTGTATGTTTAATTCCAATGATATATGATGACTAAGTTGAATATGAACATAATGGCATGGAAAAATGCATATTTGGCATTATGGCTTGTATGTGGCCGAAATGAGTAAAGTCATGTGATGAGCTTATGTTGGAGCTAGATTAACATCTATGAACTATATGAGGTCATAACTATAATAGAGACATGATTAGTATTTGTATACTCATGAATGTGAAGATGTGTGTGCATTGGTATATAAATAATGGAAATAAGGTAAGATGGATTAAAAGCCACTTAAAAAGGTGAAACTTAAATTATAATAGTAATGTCCCATACAACTTGTCACAGTTTTGTTCTTGGGTAAAGCGTGTAGCACCTAGGACTTCCCAAGTGGTCATCCATCTTGGTACTACTCTTGTTCAAACACGTTTAACTTTGGAGTTCTGATGGGATCCGAACCCTTTTCCCAAAACTTGTCTGCAAGAGAGAGGTATCCACACCTTTATAAGGCACCACTACCCTCATGGTTTTTTTTTAAATAAAGAATTTTCCAAGTGATTACCTATCTTGGTATTACTCTCGTCCAAACATGCTTAACTTCAGAGTTCTGATGGGATTTAAACCTTTTTAACCAAAATGCATCTTCAATGGAGAGGTATCCACACCCTTATAAAGTGTGCTTTGTTCTCCTCCCCAACCGATGCAAGATCATACTTCTAGGGCCCATGTGTAGCTTTAACCTAATTATTGTGGACATGAATGCATAAGGACTTACTGTGTCATTTTAACGAAAATCCGGCAGTATAACGGCTACCCGATAATATGTTCCAAAATAAACTTACGAAAAGAACACTTTTATAATGATCACAAACTCAAACTCAGTCATCTGGGTCCTTCTAACCCTCCTTCATTAGTTAACATAAAATCATCATTAATCATGTCTCAGTCACAACACGTATCACAAGCTTAACATTATCATGTATTAAACATACATCACATAATAATAATATATCACTGATATTGTCTATTACAATTACATGAACAAGGTGTCAAAGCTCTATTTTTCCCTCGAACCTTCATTTTTCATGAAACTGAAGCTAAAATTAGGCTCAACATGTAAGGCTCGAAAAATCATCATTTTGTGAAAGGCACTCTTGAGCTCGATACAGTATCATTCAGGACACTGAAGGGTCACATAGAAGCCAAAAGGGTTATTGGTCAATCGAACTTTGATCGATCAGAAAATGATGAAAACAAGTGAATTAAAAATTTTAGCAGAACCAATAAATCATTTCGGGCTAAGAGCTAGTGAATAGTGACTTCTGTTGAGGTTGTGTCAAGATAGCTCCAGGAAGTGCCTGGACAGACCCAAAAATATCATACCTTGAAGCTCAAAAATTGCAATGAGTCTATTGGAGAAGGAATTTTAATATTCCAAGGTCGTTTGATAATTATTCAGAATTTTTAAATTACGCAAGTGAATAGAAACCCTAGCTCCTGAAGGAATTTTGGCTTGAAATTTTATGGGACCCTTAAAGAGTAGAATCGAGAATTTTTGGCACTAAAGTCATAATTTTTGGAGGTTTAAAGAAAGAATTTTCAAAATTTAAAGAAAAATAGAATTAATCTGGGTCGTTCGATCGACAAGTGGCGCGATCAGGGCCACACACCTCACTAATACATATAAGTGAACATATGTGTGTGTGTATAGGATGGAAGGAAGACATCTTCCAGCCAAACCCCAAAGTGGTCGCCGCCACCTTTTATGGCCACTCCCTCCATTTTTCGCTCCTTTCTCTCTCCTCTCACCACGAAACCCCATAATTCTTGTATAGATTTTAACCTCAATCGAATTGATAAAAATGGAAAAGAATGCTTAGAAAGGGAGATATGAACACTTGATGAATAGTATTCTTTTAGTAGGTAAGTGATCTTTTCTAAAGTTTATTATTTTTTTAGAGAGTATTTGAAGTGTAGATGTCATATGTGAAGAAATATTTCAGTTTGGAGTTTTGTGGAATTTTGTAAGAATTTTCAAAGGCAAACCCTTATTATGCCATTTTGTGAAATGGTGTTAAATGATGGAGGAAGATGGAATTAATGGTTTTGGAATGGCTTTGACATGACTGGGAGGCCACTGTAAGTGAATTTAGCTAAAAAATGCTTTGTATTTTAGAGAAATGTAGGATTAAAGTTAAGTGTGTGTGTACGAAAGTTGTAGTAGCGTATGTGTGTATGGTAATTTAGAAGTGTTATGATGCTAGAGTGGGTAATTAAAGTAGAAAAGATGATGTGGATATGTGTTTGGATGTAAAAAGTATGTGGGAGTATAAGATGCATGTATGATCGAATGCATGACATGTATGTCATGGCATGTGCATGGGTGCATGGCATGAATACATGGGATATTAGGATGGTACTATGAAGTATGACATGGTAGTGTCATGGAAGGTGAAGATAGGTGTATGGTTATGGGTTAAAATGTGATAAGTCATGATGTAGGGATAATGTATATGAGATGGACATGTAAGGACATGATATATAATAAGTATAGTGTACAATGTTAGGTGTAAGTTTAAGAATTTAATTGATGTGTGTTACCTAAGAATTTGTGTTAGAAATGATAATTAGGTATGACAATATAGAAGAAATGTTTGGTGGTGTGGAACACCCTAGGGTGAAATGGTATGGGGTAAGAGGAGAAGGGAAAATGATCGAAGGAATAGTAAAAGAAATTACTAAATAAATAGTAACATTTATGTAAAAAGGCCAGTAACTATCTAAGAAAGTAAAAGTGACCCGTAATTGTCTCGTAAAAATAAACAGATGAAATGGGCTTATAACTGTGTCCTATTGACTAGAAAATAATCTAAATAGATGTCTGGTAAAAGAGAAGAATTATAATTTGATTAAATCTAAATTATAAAGGTGGAAATAGAGCTGCACTTTCCAAAGTACTAAAGAATAAAATTACATGACATGATAAAATACTGTGAATGCATAATTTACAAATGGATAAAATTTAATGAATAAATAGATGATACATTTTAGTGGAATCCAAGTATAAAAGTGAAAGTATATTTGATAAAGCCTTCAATGTACTTATATGACATAATGGTTCCAAAGAGTATCATAATAATACACTACGATCAACATCGAATATTATAAGTAATAAGTACCATCAAGATCCTAAGAGTAAAATAAGGGTAAAATATCGGACATGGAAAAATAAGTGATCATTTTACAGCAAAAGAAAGAGATAACATGGAACAAAAGGATAAAACATTCTAAGGAAAAAGATAGTAAGGCAAAGATATGTATACTACTACATGAAAAAGAAACTAGAATAACACAGAGTGAATAGTCTAAATCATAAACTAGCAGGTTTATAAAATAAGGTAGTGTTCCCATTATGGATATTCAAATAATGAGATTCACGAGATATGAATATTAATGAGTAATGGTTGTAAGGATAAATAAAATGGATATTGGCCACTGGGTGAGTATACACTAGATAGGTTGACCGGTCAACTAGGGATTAGCAGCTGCTAGAGGCTAAGTCTGAATAGATTTTAACCTGTGTATAGTAGGTGTAGCTGCTGAGTATTTATTTAAGCCTGCATGGTCCAAGTACTAGGAGTTCTACAGATTGATCCCTGCTACCCACTTGATGATTATGGATATTAGGAGGTCCCACGAGGCTGATCCCTGCTATCCACCCAATGTGTTGAGTATGTTGATATGCATTGGGATATTGGGAGGTCCCATGGGACTGATCCCTGCTATCCCCTTTACAGATATTGGGAGGTCCTTAACTTAATCCCTGCTATCTGCCACTCCAATATTGAGAGGTTCTGAGGAATTGATCCCTGCTATCGGGCAGAAGGCATGTATAGATGCGGAGGTCTAAAATGTGGGCCACTATATTGGATGATATTTATCTGGTTCTCGGACCAGGTAGGTGCAACTATCAAGGCCCAAAATAGGGGCCACTACACAACATAATTCCTGATATCCAGTGGATGGGAGTTTTTCTCAAGCTTTAAGGGTTATAACTAAAATAACTAAGGAACTTAAACATAGCTAATAACAATAACGAAAGGACTAGAGTCTTAAGCATAATGATTAGAACAACCTATGAGTAAAATCAATATGAAGGAAAGAAAAGCTATAAGAGGATACTCAGTAAACCTAGATAATTTTGGAATAAATCTTAAAGGATATAAATGGCTCATGTAAGATAAGATAGATGGCAGAAGTGTATAAAGATAGGTAGGTTATAAAAGGCTAAGACCATCATACATAACCCTTGAATGAACCATATCACTGAAATAATACATTAAATATATTAAGTGCTAAAAAGGTAAGAAAGATAACAACGTGCTAACTCAGTGATGAGGAAATAAGCATTTAAAATATCCAAACTAACTAATAATGGTTTGTAAACCAATAATTGATGAACGCATACACATAAAGTCTCATGTACGAAATAGAGCTAGAAATAGAATGAATGATATAAACCTTTCATAATGGTTGATAAAATATATATAGGTAAACAAGGAATTATAAGCATTTCTAAAATAAATTCTTAATGGGTGCCACTGTAACTAGCCATAGAGTTGTGCCTTAAAGTAACATAGAAAGCAAAGATTAATAATGTTAGGGCAAGTCTACAAATAAACATTATAGATATTCAATTAATTTATTACTAAATGCTTGTATGCGTGTATAATGAATTATGATACAGTGTATGTTTGGTTAAATTCACTACTGAGTGTATACTTAGTGTATCGGTTATCCGATACACAGGTAATAGGTTCAACAGGCGTTATAAAGGCAACCAGCAGTGTAGCTAAAAACTGTCCAGGTAAGATGAGGTCCTTTTAAACTGATATGTTTTGGTGGATAGAGGCACTCATGTATGTTACCGTGGGTTGTTAGGTAATATTAGGCTTAGATAGTTAATATGTTGGCATATAACTGGATAAAAAGAGTTTATAGCTACAGATAATAGCTTAGGCTGATAATTAGACATAAAACTAGGCATATAAATGTCATATACCTGGGAAGTGTATCACAGACCATTGGTCCTATTAAATAAAATTTTCACACTGAATAGGATAAACCTTAGTAAAATTTAAACAAAAGCTACCTAGGGAAATCTAAGGATGGGTGACCTCTGGGAAATAACATCTTTTACCTGTTTTCTTACAAATAGGTAGGGGGTGTTACACTATGCATCACAAGGATCATTTTCCATATAATATTCAAAGATTTTCGAGTAAAATTGGGTTAGCAAAAAGAAGAAAAAAGGGAGGAGAGAGAGAGTAAGGGTGGCGTCGGGTTTTTAAAGAAATGGGGGAAAAGATGACTGAAAATGGACTACCATACACAAGTACATACATAATCACTTATATATTATGTAGGTGGATAGCCACGATTACGCCATGTGGCGATCGAAGGCCCCAATTAATTCTATTTATGTTTTAAACTTAAAAAACGCAAAATAAATCCTAAAGGTCTCCAAAAATCATGCTTTTAGGACTACAAATTAATGAACTACTTCATTAAGGGACCCCTAAAATCTCGGGTCAAAATTCCAAAGCCATCACCTAATTATCATACAATCATCACAATCTTCAGAGTTAACCATGCAACAAATAATTCATGCATTTTAATCATGTTTACGTTATCACTTGTGTTAATATTTACAAAATATTATGTAATAAGTTTACACAACTCGACCCACACCTACCTATATACATGAGTGCTTTTATACCATAATAGCTAGGCAAAAAGGAAACCAAAAGCATACCTTATAAGATGATTGTCCGCTCTACACTTCTTACTAAGGCCAAGCTATCAATTTACTACCTACTACCTGTGCATCAGGAAACCAACACGCTTAGTATAAATTCAATGGTGAATTTAATGAGACATACATTGTATTAAAATCATATGCATCACACACCATACACTGTGTTACTCGTTATTAATTTTCTTACCATTATATTAGTTTACTCGTTTCATCCCTAGCTTACCTCAAGGCTATATAAATCCCAAGTTGTTACATTGCCAATCACAATTACCATAATTTATTTGTACCTTTCTTACTTTAATTTCATTTATATTAAACTATAACCAAGTAGTGCATATCAATTTATCTCACATGTATATTCCTTACATGGCCCATACTTGAAAGAAAACTCTTTTAACATTAGATAACGGAATCCACACTTGTGCAATGGCCCATATTATAGACCTCGGTAGCTACACTTACCATAGTCCATCTAATAGTAGGGATCAGTTTACGGGAACCTCTCAATACCAAAATGGCAAGGATCAATCCTACTGGACCTCCTAATAGCGAGATAGTAGGGATCAGCTCGAGTGGATGTTGCACCTCAACTTTTGGTCCGACTTTTATAAAGATAGAAATGGAATTAGAAGAAAAAGTGGGGAATGAAATAGATGTATAGATCATGTAGAGTCAAATGGTGTGAACTACAAAATGAAAAATGACCGAAGAGCAAAATGGTAATTTCATGGAAAGCCATAGGCAAAATGAGAAATTCACTATCCATGGTCAAAAAGAGGATAGAGACACATAAGAGTAAAAAGAAGTGACATGTGACTTAGTAATAATGAGAAAGTGCAAGAAAAATGAGGCTTAGGAGCGAACCCTAGTAAATAGTCATACCCGAGCTATGAACAGTATTCTCGGGCCAAATGGAGCTAACTTGACAAAAAATTAATACTAATTATAAGATGCATTGTGGTGAAATTTAAAGAGCATTTGAGGTATATATAAGGTTAAAAGTTGAAAATAAAATCTAAATTTACAGCCTACAATAGATAGTAAATTGCTTAGAGTTGAAAGAAAAAATTCAGAAACATGTTTAAAAAATTTCAAAAATGATACATCCTATTAGTAAAAAATTATGAGAAATCCAAAACTCACAATGGTGGAATTTTCTGAAGATGAGAACTATGAGAAAAAATTAATGAAATAACTCAATTAAATGTATATACGTGTAAAGAAAATGACAAATAATCCATTCCACTTATAAAAGGCCAAATAATATTAGATTATTCACTTTAGTTGTAGCCCAAATCAGCCCTATTTTCCTCTCCCTTGGCCAAAATCCTTATGTCTCCATGTACCCCAAAATTCTTCCATTAACCTAATTAATTCTTACCAAAATAATAAACCACATTAAGATAGGTTGATGGCTTTATATGAATACTTGACAAAAAGTGGAATTTGGGAAAGAAAAAAGGATGGGAAAAGGAGAGGAATTGAAGACCAATTAAGGGGGTAAGTGGTTTTGTTGCTTATGTGATTTAATTACATAGGGATTTTTATTAACTAGTTAAGGAATTTAATGGAATTATGTGCGAGTAATAATATTTTGGTGACTTTTTGGTAAGGAATATGGTTATGGAGTTGATGGAATTAGAGGAAGAATGATGATAAGATAGAGTAAATCAAGAGAAAATGGTGAATTGATGGATTTAAGCACATGAGGTATGTATATTCTCATATTATGGAACTTGCGTATTATGGTTAATGTGTTTGATGACTATATCTTGTATAATGTGATATTTGGAATTTATGGTGTAATTGTATGATTTAGCATCAATTATAGTGTTAGAAGCAAGAGAATGTGAGAAGAAAATTTAGGAACATGAATCCTTAGAGAAGTTGAAATTCATAAAAGCTAGAAATAATGCATTATTGACAAATTAAACTAAATGGACATAAGGTTTAGTGTTAGATGTAGAACTAGATATGGATGAACTTATAAGTAGAAAAATTGGTAATTTTTTACACATTTAAGTAGGCTTGGCCGAGATGCTTAGAGAGGAGTTTAGCAATCATTTTTATAATGAAGTTAGGTACTATTATGATAATAAGTTTAAGGTAAAGAATAGAAATGGTACCAATTAAATATTTAAGTAGAAAAATTTATATATGTATAAGAATATAATTATGATTAAATGCAAAAAGAAAATTTTATGGAAATATAAAAACCTAGGAATTTAATGTGTGTGTATGTATAATAAAATAAAGATTTGGTATAATGAAAATAGCTATAAGATTAAGGAAAAGAAAATAAAGGAAGAAGTAATTAAATATACTACAT
>CANXYI011850394.1:0-17938 GCA_948208565.1 Hura crepitans
TTAGCAACTAGCATTCATAAAAAAAAAATTAGGGCATGCATTAGACAAATTGGCTATTAGATGGGCATTGCTTAGCAGAACCACATTAGTGGTAAAGAATGAGAAATGAGTGATATACCAAGAACTCAATATGAAGAAACTAGACTAGATTTCTTGAAGTTATAAAAACTTTATCAGATACAAGTCATACATACTACAATGTACATAATGCAACTAGATGAAAATGGTAGGGTGAAGAAACATGAACTAGCAAGTGAGAACAGCTTAATAGTATAATAGGATTAAGCCAGTACAAGTGTGTCTAACAAGTTTATTCAACTAAGCTAGCTAAGGTAAGTGCAATCTTTAATGTCAATTATCTATTATAGATTTAAGCAATACACATTTCATGCATTATGCTATTCATACCTATACAGTCGACACTCAAGCATAAGTAGTAGGGTATATTAGTCAAATAAGGTTGATGCATCATAATACTTGAACACTAGTATACAATTTATCAGTCAATTATACTTTAGTAACATGAATTCTCTAAGCAAGTTAAACCCATAAATCCTATAAAGTTACTTTTAGATGTTATGGCATTAGCTTGGCTATAGGACATGTGCTTTGTGTGGAATAAATCTTTTGAGGTTAATTAGTTATAGTTAAATTTAATTGAATTGGCTTAGAATAACAAAAGTGATTTATAGATTTATTTATTCCCTATACTCATTGTGTCATAACAATCATATTATCATTCTTGAACACTTTTATAATGCAACATGCTTTGTTCATTGCACAATGCATATTTTAGAAAATTCTAGTGATTGTTTCAAAACACTTAAACACTTATGCAAAAGTACCATGTTATATTCAAGGCCACAAACCATACACCATTTGCTTCATATGCTTAATTAAGACATAGCATATAGTTGAAGTGAACATTGTGCACGTGTTAGTTATACCAGTTGCATACTTATCAAGTTCAGTATTAGATAATAGAGAATAATTAGCAGTATACCATGGAGATAAAAAAAGGGTAGGTATAGGGATTATACTAGAAGTTCATTGACAGGAACATGTGAATACAAACTATATAAGTTATGAAACTATCTCAGATAAGAGCTAATGTTAGAAGCAAAAACTAATACCATTAGTTATAGAAATAATTGCCTATTAAACATAGCAGGTCAGGTCACTATGAGTAAATAGCTTAAATAGAATAAAAACACCATACATATCTTATAATATAATTGAATTTAAAAGGTTTAAGTCTAAGATCAGGACCCTAAGGTAAACCTTATAGAAACTAGGTTAGGGTAGCTTTGGCATACTAGAGAGGGATTTACATAGATCTATAATAAATTATAGCTTGGCACTAGTGCCACATGAGCTATTTTTATTGACTGTGGTTAAGGCCATAAATATTTATTAGCTTATAGACATTTACCAACTTTGTTAGCTTATTGTTATCAGCTTATCATCATGTTTACCCTTTCTTAGGGTTATTTTGGGAGTGTATTACCTATGGCTTTGGAACAAGTTAATATGATACATTTTGGAATAAGACTAGAAATTTTTAAGTTGTTACATGCAACATTTTGTACAAGAATGAATTCACTGTAAGAAACACACACACACGCCACAAAACTAATAAAATTAGATTTGTACCTTCATATATTCAATTGTCATGTAATCAAAATAGTTGCACTATAATTTCATGTAATGATAGCTAAATAACCCAATGATGCAATTTCATCTAAGCATGTTGACTTAATACAGGTAAATTTATAGGTAAGTGAACATTCACCATGGCCATGTTTCATGATTGACCTTGGCTATGATAAGTCAGCAAACACCCACAATCATTTTACATATATCATGAGGTAAGAACTAGATTCCACTATAAGATTGAGATTATATGCATTTAGGTAGCCTATACAGGACACCATTTTACCTTTATGTATGTTATTTTAACTTTTTCCCTCTAGTTTTTATATTGTGAGATATAGACATACTAAAGTACCATTGAGCATACTAGTTTAGTGCATTG
Source organism: Hura crepitans (assembly GCA_948208565.1). Taxonomy (NCBI): domain Eukaryota; kingdom Viridiplantae; phylum Streptophyta; class Magnoliopsida; order Malpighiales; family Euphorbiaceae; genus Hura; species Hura crepitans. The sequence continues at coordinate 2,036 of CANXYI011850394.1, forward strand.
GTTTTGCCTCACGCTGGTTATAAGAGTCTGAAGGTGTCAAGTAAAGTGGACTTGTAGTTCATCTTCCTTAAAAGAGCAAGCATCAAACCTCAAGAGGCAAAAACCCTTTTATTGTACAGATATCCTTATGTTTTCATTTTCAATGTGTAAATGGCATGTATGGATAGTGATAAGGGAGAATATATATAGTTGTAATTTAGTTATGTATATAAGTAGCTATAATCTAATGTTATTTATGAGGCATATGAATGTCCTCTTAACTAGGGTGTAATGAACTATAAATAATGTGGGTGCCTATGTGTATGTATGGATATGAACATGATTGGGTCAATTGTATGCTATTTAGCTATGCGGTGTTTTTCTAAGACAGGAAAACCATGATTAACCTCTTTCATTAAGAAAGTTGGTTTAGTTGTGTCCTTGAGTTTATACAAGTGCAGAGACCTTGGGTTTTAAAATTGCTTGATTAGCTGTGGTTAGTAAATGTCCTTAAAATCTTCTTAATAAGTGAGAGCTATGCCATATACAAGAGAGGAAGCTTTGTAAATTTCCTTTTAAAGGTTGTACAGTTTCAAGGTTAGGCATAGCAGTCAAGAACCCTCTACCAGAAATACTAGTTATGTCTTAGTAATTCATATAGGATCTTACTCATACATTCCCTCTCTTCTTATACCCTAATCTTATAACATATGCATATGGGATCTTGCTCATGCATTATTTCCCCTCTTATGTCTTAAGACAAATAAAACAAGAAATGAATTTGCCATGAACCATAGGAATAATTCTTTTCTTAGAAAGATCCATGCTAAACCTCTTTGGCATATTGTCAATTTATGTAAACTATAAAAGATATATTAACCATTTGGATCTCTCTGTATATCTTTAACCCCAATATATAGGTTACTTTACTAAGGCTCTCACATAAAATTGTCTATATATCTAAATGTTTACAAACTGAAGAACTAATATTTCAATTCCTATGAGCAATATGTCATTAACATGAAGCATAAAGAAAATAATTGCACTCTTATTGATACTTTTAAACACACTTGGTTTTTAATCCATGTTTTATGGAAAACCAAACTCTTTCATTATCTCATCAAAATGGATGTTCCAGTTCTAATATACTTACTTCAATCCATAAATGGATTTCTAAATCTTGCATTATTTGCTACTATCACTAGATGTGAATCTCTCAAGTTACGTCATATACACCTCCTCTAACATATTTTATAAAGGAAAGCTATATTTATATCCATTTGCCAAATCTCATAATCATAATGCATAGTAATAGCAAGCAATATCCTAATAAAGGTAAGCATAACCATTGGTGAAAAAGTTTCATCAAAGTCAATTCTTTGCTTTTAATGATAATATTTAGCAACAAGGCATGCCTAATAGGTAACAATGTTACTTTCCATGTCAATCTTCTCAAAGATCCATTTACACCTAATGAGTTTTATCCCTTTAGGTAGATCAATTAGGGTCTAACTTAGTTGTCATACATGGAATTTATCTTTATTTTTATGGTCTAGACACAATTTTGATTCTAAACTCTTCAAATCCTCTTTATGGCTAGTAGGCTCATCTTCTTCTACTAATGTCATGCATTTGTTCTCATCAATGACAAATATATAACTCTCTAAAATAGTATAGGCTCTAGTAGTACATTTAGAAGCTTACGTAATAGTAGGCACTTCTATTACTTTATCAAAATGAGTAATAGATTTAAGATCAATCAGATGATCATCCATTATTTGTGATTTTTTAAAAAATTCATCAAGTTTAATTCTACTCCCAATATCTCTTCTTAAGATAATCTCTTTCTCTAAGAAGACAAGATGTTTTTTTTAAAAAAAATACCTTTTATTCCAAAGGGTTATAAAAGTAATATCCTAAAAATTCTCTTAGATACCACAAAAATAAGCATCTATCAAATTTAGCATCAAGCTTATTTGATACAACTCTTTTCACATAAGTAGGGCAACCTATAAGCATTAGCTTTTAAGTCCCTATATGCCTGATTATGATAATTAATAAATCTTTCATAATGTCATTATTATTTAGTTCATATTTTCATGGTTATATGCCAATATGATCAAAACACATGTCCTATGGATAACGGGGGTGGATGGCCAATAACCCAAAGGTCCATCTACCAATATAGATCTAAAGATCAAACATAACATAACATGATGACCATTATGACCATTTATAAACTCAAAGTTCATCTACCAATGTGGATCCGAAGATTAAATATAAGTTTTCCTTTAGGTCAGACTAAAAGTGGACCCACAAATTAAAACATGAAATAGCACTGTATTGCCCTAGTAGTTGCTATCATACCTCTAGTTGATCGGTCAACCTATCTATCTAGGTTGTTAAGCATATGGGCAATCTAGCATGTTTCTTTTTATTTCACCAACTTAAGTAGATTAAAAGTGGCTTTTACTTATGTAAATGTCAATAATTGACCATATTGGAAAATTTTACATAATTACCATTTAATCATATTCATAAACATCAAAATAAGGTAATAACAATTTTGATTTCTTAATTATACATACTTGTAGCCATATAAACTTAACTTTGACATATTCATAATGTCACTTAAGCCACAAAGATCACCATTCGTACATAATGTAACATTTACCATATTTGGCATCTCTTTTAGGTGCATTTAATCTATCACCAATACTTAAAATTCTTTACGGCCATTTGGCCATACATAACATTTAAGTAACTCAATTTCATTCTTTTACATTAACATGCTCAAAATAACATTCATTTAACATATCATAAGCATTAATCAAATCCCACCATTTCACATCATCAAAACATAATAATTATGGCATTTCATTAACCATTTTCTCCTCTTAAATACCAAACACTACTATGCCACCAAAATATCAACCTTTACACTAAACCATGGTTGTCTAATATATTAAACATAACACACCCATACACACTTCCTCACGTGACCATTCGTTCACCTAGCTTGCAAACACCATACATGCCTAAATTCTTTATTTACACACATACATAGGATCAATTCACATCAAATTATCATTAAACCATGTCACATATACTCAATAATTAACTCATAAATAGAAGGGATTAGCACATAGTCATTTGGCCAACATAGCAAATATACCATCTCATTCAATTTCAATAATTCACACAACACGCATATCTTTTTTACATTATACATGCTAATTAAAAGGTTATTTACTTAATTAACTCATTAAATTCAATAATTACTAATTAACCCACACATTTAGTATTATGAAAAATAAAGGGCATTATTTAATATTCATGATATAAGTCAATTTTACATACCAAAATGATCACAATGTGACCCTGAGGACCACTTACACCTTTATTTTTCATTTATCGCGTGTTTGGTCCATTTTCTTAACTACCTATTATAGATTCGATTTTAGAAAAATTGTAATAAATCATACAGTATCTAAAAATTCAAAAGAGTGCATTTTTGTACTCTTGGGTACCTACTAAATAAGGAAAAAATATCATTTTTTGAAAATCTTAAGTGATAAAAAAAAGGGGCACTATTCACCTAACACAAAATCTTGCAATTTCCTTTGATTTTTCTTCAAAAAATCACTTAATTAACCATCTAGGTGCCTTAAAAACTTAGGTTCTATGGTTGGTTGTATGATTTTGGCTTAGAAATAGAAGATCAAAAGAAGAAAAAAAATGAAAATTCCTCTCCCTTAGCTATCGGGTGGAAAAAGTGGGTAGGAGAGGAAGTGGTTTTTGGTAATTTTAACCAAAAGTCAAAATTGAAACATATTTATACTTTTTGAAAAATTATTTTTTATTGCTTTCAAAATTTTTTTCTTCCTTATTTTAACTCCTTTTTCTCCTATTACACTTCTTAAAATTAATTTAATTATATATCTACATGCTCTAAAAATCAAGGCTCGAAAACCAAAAGAAATCAAATTAAAATGCCAATTTTGCGCGTCTCAAAATTCAATTAAAATACTTCTCAACCTCTAAAAATTTTGATTCTAATTCCGTTAGACTCGTTGGACTTTTTGAGTATCAAGTCATATAGGTTTCAAAATTTTCTGAGTTACTTTGAAAATTATTTATGGTTTAGCCTTGCCTTGGTCACAATTCATAAGACACTATTATAAAAATTTTCTTATCATTTTTAACCAATCAAATGTACTCCAATTGATTTCAAACTTTGCCTAAAATTATTTTATGACTAATACTTTGATCTAGTAACTTCAGTGTACCCCGAGTCTTGGAAGCATTATTCAACCTAAGAAAGTACTCTTCATAATACCAAGATTTTTGGGTTATTATAGAAATAAATTAAGCCTAACACAATTTTAAAGAGAGGTGTGGGTGGAAAAGCCCCCACGATATGAAGCTGTTAGTTTTATGAGAATACCACGATGAAAACTTAACAATTTTGTGAAATGATCAAAATAGACTTAGAATGGATAAGGATCATTTATAAGACTTGGGAATGGTCTTTAATAGATAGAAAACCAAGGAATAGTGCCAATTGTTCTAAATATTTGTAATGCCCCACAAATCTCAGTAATTATGAATAGTACTTTTCCCGAGATGAATAGTGATTTTGAGACTTAAGGATGCATTGAAGTAACTAGGGGAAAATATTATTCATAAAATAATTTTTAGTAACATTTGAAGTCAATCGAAGGTCGTTAGGGTGGTTAAAAATGCTAAGAAAAATTGTATGATAGTGTCTTAGGAATAATGACCAAGGCAAAGCTAAATAGTAAATAAATTTAAAAACTACTCAGAAAATTTTGAAAATATTATAACCTGATACTTAAACATTCCAATAAATCTAATGGTGCAGAAATCAAAATTTTTTGACATCAGGAAGTAATTTTTTTTGAAATCAGGTGACTTAAAAATATAGTAATAGATTCAATTTATTGAGTTTTGAGCCTAAATTTTAAGGACAATTAGGAAATAATAAAAGTGAAATTTTTGGCACAAAAAAGATAATTTTAGGACCTCAATAAGTAAGGAAATTTTGGAGGAAAAGGCTAAATTAAATAAATTTTCAAAAGGGTATAATAGAATGAAAAATTACGAAAATGCCATTTGCACTACTCCCCCCTCCTTATTCCAACTAGCCAAAGCCATCTAGGGCTCCCTCCCCAATTTTCTTATTTTCTTCCAATATTTTTTTTACCATTTATGCCCATCAAAAATTATTAAAAATACTCTATGCCCTAAAAACACCTTAAAAAGCTGAATGTTCAGAGAAAAAAGCCTGAAAAAGTCAATTTTTGACAGTCGTGAACAACACCCACAAATTTTTTGAGTAATAATTTTTGACTTCTATCATTTTTCCTAGAAACTAGAGGTGACCAAGAGTTAGTATATGGCCTTAGATTAATTTTTAGAGCTTCGATTGATTTATTATGGAATTTTGAATTTTCTATTTAGTTATGTTAGGAAATTTCAAACCAAACCGAGATAAAGGCAAACCAAAAGTGTAGACAAGTCTCAGGGAGTCCTTATAGAAGCTACTGTATGTGAAATTGAAATAGTATGTGAGGAATTTTAATAAATGCACATATTATGTGTAATTGGCCATTAATGCTTAATTAATGTATATAGGACCTAATGTGTATATTTATGTGTATAATGTGTCTTTTAATGAATCTATGAATGTGTTTAAATGTATACATTACTTAGGAATTGAATGAAAATGACAAAAAGATCAAATGGAATAAATTGAACCTATTATGTAACATAATAGGTTATGGAAACTTAAAAAGAACATGTATGATCATATAGCCTTAAAAAAGCATATATAGCTTAAATGATATAAATTAGATGGTGTGGAAATGAATTAAGGTGTTGGAAAGGTATTATGTGCATCTTGTGTAAAGTTGAGAATGTGAATGCCTATGATGTGAAAATGGCCTTATATGGACATTTAGTGTGCTTACTAGGTGGAAATGAACATATTAATGACAATTCATGTTTTAAAACATAAAGTTATAGCCATTTGAGTATGGTGGCTAAAAACTTGGTGGTCGCATAAGGATGTTGGTGCTTAATGGTCATAATGATTGAAAATACATGTAAATAAGCAAAGTGATTATGTGTGTGTTGTGTAGGTCACGACATGTATGAGATGTTGCATGTCCACTATTTTTCCAATGCTATGTTGGTGTTAGAATGAATGTATTTTGATGTTAATTAATGGTAAAAAGAATGGTTAAGGCTTAAACATATTGGGTGGCCAAATGGCCTAATTATGGAGACTAAAACTTAAATGTCTCCTAAAAGAGGAGATTTTGATGTTAGTATGTAATGTAACATAAATTTTGAGTGAACATGCATAATGACATGAGAAATGAATATATAAACCTAAAGAAGGTCCTAAAAGCTGAAGGAACCAAAAATGACTTTTAAAAGGTATATTATGTCGTGATTTGTGACATAAGGAGAATAAAGGCATAAATGGATATGAAATTCCATTATGATTATAGATTGAGTTTGTACACATGAAAAGAATGTTAAAAATCCATAATTGAGTTAGATAGTGTTTATGAACATGAAATTGGCATAATGTGAGAAAATAAGCCATTGGGTTCAAAATGGTGTTTTTAAGTAATAATCCAATTTTAGTCATTTCAAGGCTAAAACATGCGTATTAAAAGTTATAACAACCTATTTAAGATGGTGAAACTAAAAATAATGGTTTTTAGCCCGTGAGATGCAACAACCTAGGAAATAGATAAGTTGACTAGTTAATTAAGGGATATAGTAATTACTAGGGCACTTTAGTGCTTAGAGGGTCTAAGGGTACACTTGTAGTCTATTTGTAGACCTATATGATTCAATTTCTAAATCTAATAAATGCAACCACCAGTAAAGGTTCCATTGGGACCACTATATAACACATTACATGTGTAGCCATATAAGTCAGGTTAGACATTGCACTATGCTGGTGCAATAGCTGTTAGGTTAAAAATGTAGACCACTACACAATATACGATCCCATTATCCATAAGATTGTAGTCGTAGTTATCATAGGTAGTAATTAAATGACTAAAAAAGAAAGAAATAGAACTAAACATATTGGGTGACTGAATGGCCTAATTATGGAGTCTAAAACTTAAATGTCTCCTAAAAGAGGAGATTTTGATATTACCATGTAATGTCACATAAATTTTGAGTGAACATACATAATGACATGAGAAATGAATATATAAACCTAAAGAAGGTCCTAAAAGCTGAAGGAACCAAAAATGAGTTTTAAAAGGCACATTATGCCATGATTTATGACAAAAGGAGAATAAAGGCATAAATGGATATGAAATTCCATTATGATCATAGATTGAGTTTTTATACATGAAAATAATATTAAAAATCCATAATTGAGTTAGATATTGTTTATAAACATCAAATTGGCATAATGTGAGAAAATGGGCCGTTGGGCTTAAAATGGTGTTTTTAAGTAATAATCTAATTTTAGTCATTCCAAGGCTAAAAGATGTGTATTAAAAGTTATAACAACCAATTTAAGATGGTGAAACTAAAAAAAATGGTTTTTAGCCCTTAAGATGTGACAGCCTAGGAAATAGATAGGTTGATCGGTCAACTAGGGGATATAGCAGTTGCTAAGGCACTTTGGTGCTTAGAGGGTCCAAGGGTATACTTGTAGTCTATTCGTGGACCTATATGATTCAATTTTTGAATCTAATAGATGCAGCCATGAGTAAAGGTTCCATTAAGGCCACTACATAACACATTGCGTGTGTAGCCACATAAGTTAGGTTAGACACTGCACTATGCTGGTGCAGTAGTCGTTAGGTCTAAAATGTGGACCACTGCACAATATATAATCCCATTATCCAAAAGATTGTATTAGTTATCATAGGTAGTAATTGAATGGCTGAAAAAGAAAAAAATGGACCAATAATCACACTATGCATGAAATGTGATAAAATGGCTAAACAGTCAATATAAAATGTAAATTTGACTTAAGAATGCATATTGAATATGTGCAATGATATTCATAAGCATGAATGAGCTATGATTATAATGCATTCACTATGTCGTATGTGATTCCATTACCATATATAATGCTTGTTATGAACATATGCATGTTTATAAGCATGAATGACATGAATGTTTGTCGATGAATGTATAAAGTGTTTTAAATAGAATTAATAGCACAAATTATTTCAATTTCACCACTACGTGTTATGTTTAATGCGTTGTGTGTTTTACGATGCATAGGTACAAAGATAAGTAATAAGAAAGTCTCAGGACACCATAATAACTTATGTGAAGGCTTATCAATTTTGGTAAAGCTTTTGTAATTAGAAGTGATGTATAGGAGCACTTAATGTATATATAATATGGGTTAGGTTAATTTGTATTCATTTTGAAATCTTTGTAACTAAAGACATTTATTTTTTATTATTTAATGCTTAAACTATTTTAAACTTGTGAATTGCATAATTGACTGGTATGATATCTCTTCCTGAGGCTAAGATATCATACTACATTTTGAGTGTTGTTGGAGTGATTAGAAGGACCATATATTGTTGAAGAATAAATGTATGGATTATTGAAGTGCTTTTATTAATGCAGGTTAACATAGGAAAAATTTAGGATAGTGCTTGGTACAGTCATTATGCTATTGGATTTTTAGCATGAGGATTCCCAATTTTTCACGTCCAACACTATTTGAAAAAGATTTTTGAAAACCGGTATTTTTAACATATTATCTTTTATAAAGAATGTTAAATAACAAATAATCGTATGGATGAGTTTGATATCTCAATATATGTGTATAGCTTAGTTAGGCTCGACGGTCAACTAGCATCTGTATCAAGTAAGGGGTGTCACATTTAGTGGTATCAGAGCTTTGGTTTAGGTGGTTCTAGTCTATATTGAGTGCTATTAAAGTTAGAATCTACATCACTTTCTATTTGATGTCAAGGCTTATCAAATTGTTTTGTACCTACAAATATGATGATTGCTTCAGCACAAGGTAGTGAGGATAAAGTCAAAAGTTGTACTCTAACTATGGTTGCACCTGAGGCTACAAGAGTTAGGTCTATGTCTATTAGCATAGTAGGACATGCACAGTCTACAGGATAAGTTTTCCCAGTATTCCCACAGGAGATGTTATAGCTTCTGAGGTAGGCTACTGCTACAACTCTACTGCCACCACCACCATAGCCTGCAGTTCCATTGGCTCTCTAGAAGACATATCTAGAAAGAGTGAAGAAAAAGAGGCTAAGGACTTTAAAGGCCAGGGTGAGGTCTCACCTGTGATGGCTAAATACTAGCTAGATTGCACTGAGAAAATCATAAGACACTTGAGGTGCACGTTAGAGGAGAAAGTGATTTGTTCTTTCTCACTTCTTTAGGAAAAAGCATGAAAATGGTGGAAGGACCTCATAAAGTATAAAACTAAGGACTAGGTGACTTAGGAGTTCATTCTGACAAAATTCCATAAGAAATATATCATTGAGGATCACCTAGATGAGAGGCAATAGCAATTTATAGATCCAAAATAAGATCAAAAGACCATTGGTCAATATAAAAGGGAGTTCACCATACTTAGCAGATATGCTCAAGAGACTATATCAATTGAGGTTGTTAAGTGTAAAAGATTAGAGAAGGGAATACATGTTGACATCCAATCCTAAGTGGTACCAATAAAGATAAAGGACTTCTCACAGTTAGTATTAATCTGTAGATCCACTGAGGGAGTGCAAAAAGAGAGGAAAAAATTCTATCAGAATACGAGGACAGCTAGTTAGGAAGCATCTAGTGCAGCTCTATTATTAGGCAAGAAGTTTAAGGGAATTCAATCTAGTTTCACTCAACAGTCACATAAAAGAGGGCTAGACATAGAACTACACTTAGAGTGGTATAGGAAGGTTAAGACAACCATAGTCACAAGCTATTTCTGCACTAGGATTAATGAATAAGAAGGGTTCAGCTCCTCAATGCTAGACCTATTCTAAAAGGCATTAGAGAGAATATTGGATGAATATGTTGGGTGTGTGTTATACATATGGACAAAAAGGTCATTTTAGTAGAGACTGTCTTAGGGAGTAGAGTGTGGACCAAAGATCAGCACTTACATAGACTAGAGGTTAAAAGAGCAATAAAGGAGAAAAGATGGAGGGAACCTAGAGAGAGAGAGAGAGATCGGAGTCCCGACCTAAGTAGAGAGCACCTATATGACAATATACCATTAGAGCATGAGAATATGCTGATAATCAAGATGTCATGACCGGTACTTTTCTCCTCTTTAACTCTCTTATATTTGCATTAATTGATATGGGGTCTACACATTCATTTGTATGCATAGCATGAGTAGGAGACTGGGCTTAGTTTTCGAACTACTTGACTTAAAAATTGTGTTTAACAACCCTATAGGCCAGCATGTGGTAGTTAACAGAATTTATAGAGACTACCCTTTGAGAATACAAAACCACCTATTCTTAGCTTACTTGATAGAGTTACCATTTGATGATTTTGATTTCATATTGGGAATGGACTGGTTGTCCAAATATCAAGCAATTTTAGACTATAAGCAAAAGAGATTGACTCTTCAGGCTGATGATAAGTCTAAAATCACAGTCATTAGAGAGAGAAATAATTTCATGTCCAATATGATATCTACAACCACTGCCAGATGGTTAATAAGGTTAATAAGGAAGGGTTGTTAGGCATATCTTGTTCATGTATTTGACACCAAAAGAGAAGAGCCAGATGCTAGTAAGATATATGTTATGGCTAAATTTATGGATGTTTTTCCAAAAAACTTGTCGGGTTAGCCACCAAAAAGAGAACTCGAGTTCAATATTAAGGTTTTGCCTGGTACTGCTCCAGTGTCTATAGCACTTTATCATATGGCACCAACTAAAATAAAAGAGTTAAAGGTGTAGTTGTAAGAGTTGTTAGATAAGGGATTCATCAGACCGAGTGTTTCAACTTAGGGAGCACCGATTCTTTTTGTGAAAATGAAAGATGGTTCATTATGGCTATGTGTTAATTACTATAGTTGAATAAGGTAACCATCAAGAATAAGTACCCATTGCCATAGAACAACAATTTGTTTCATCAGCTTACAGGAACTAGAGTGTTCTCTAAGATAGATTTGAGATCTGGGTACTACTAATTGAAGGTGAAGGAGTTAGACGTAGCGAAGACTGCTTTCAAAATGAGGTATGGTCATTATGAATTCCTAGTAATGCCATTTGTTCTTACCAATGCTCCTATAACATTTATGGACTTGATGAATAGAGTCTTCAAGCCTTACCTTAACCAATTTGTTGCAGTCTTCATAGATGACATTCTGGTGTATTTGAAGAATAAAGAAGAGCATGAGTAGCACTTGAGAATAGTTCTTTAGATTTTAAGAGAAGAAAAGTTGTATGCCAAGCTCAGCAAGTGTGAGCTTTGGTTAAATAAAGTATCTTTCTTGGGGTACATAGCATCAACTATAAGTATTAGAGTCGATCTCAGCAAGATTAAGGTACTGATGGATTAGAAGCCATCTAGGAACACCATATAGATTTAGAGTTTCCTAGGGTTAGCAAGGTACTACAGACAGTTTGTCAAGGGGTTTTCATTAATAGTAGCTCCTATGACACATCTATTGAGGAAAGATTTTCAATTTAATTGGGATGAAAAGTGCCATAAGATTTTCAACAAGCTTAAAGCTATGTTGACATAGGCTCCAATTCTAGTGCAGCCTATTTTAGGGAAAGACTTCACCATAGACAATAATACATCTCACAATGGATTAGGGTGTGTTCTAATGCAAGATGGTAAGGTTGTTTCCTATGCTTCAAGATAGTTGAAACCACATGAGAAGAATTACCCTACTCATGATTTAGAGCTTGCAACTATTGTGTTTGCTCTAAAGATTTAGAGATATTATCTGTAAGGAGGGAAGTGCTACATCTACACAAATTATAAGAGTCTTAAATACCTTCTTAAATAGAAGGAGTTGAATTTGAGACAGAGGATATGGATAGAATTGATCAAGGATTATGACTGCTTGATTAATTATCATCTAGGGAAAGCTAACATAATAGTGGGTACACTTAGTAGGAAATCTATGATTTCCTTGAGAGCGATGCATGTTTGCCTATAAGTTACAGGTGATAATGCTTTTTTGGCTGAGATGCAAGTTAAGCAAAGCCTATTATAGCAAGTAAAGAGCTATCAAAAAGATGATTTAAGGTTGATGAGTATCATAAGTGCTATCCAAAGGTGGAAACTGATAGAATATGAGTTGAAGAATGATTTATATTATCATGATAGGATTTGTGTACTAGATATGGAAGAGTTGAAGAATCATATTTTGTAAGAAACACACAATTCTCCTTATGTGATGCATTTTGGTAGCACTAAAATATATCAAGATTTGAAGCTTTATTATTTATGGCTAGGCATGAAGAAGGATTTGTTTGATTATGCGATTAAATGCCTTACTTGTCAGCAAGTAAAGGCTAAGCACTAGGTTCCTTTTAGATTGCTTTATCCTATAGTGATTCCAAAATGGAAATGGGATAAAGTGACTATGGACGTCATGGTTAGGCTACCTATAACAAGGGGCAAGTGTGACTCAGTGTGGGTAATTATGGATCGTTTGATGAAAATAGCATATTTCATATTGGTGAGAATAAACTATTCCATGGAAAAGCTAGCAGAGCTTTATATAGATGAGATAGTCCGATTGTAAGAAGTGCCATCATCAATAATATCATATTGGGATCTAAGGTTCATTTGGAGGTTTTGGAAGAAACTTTATAATGCCTCAGGTACTCGATTAAGTTTTAGCACGGTGTTCTATCTATAGACTAATGGACAATCCTAGAGGGTTATTCAAATTCTTAAGGATATGTTAAGAGGTTGTGTATTGGAGCTTAAGGGAAGCTAGGATATATACTTGTCATTAGTTGAATTTGCATACAACAATAGTCATTAAGCAAGTCTTGGGATGGCACCTTATGAAGCCTTGTATGAAAGGAAGTGTAGAACACTATTATGTTGGAATGACTCAGTGAAACCTAGCTCATGGGGCTAGACATGATACAAGATGTAGAAGAAAAGGTAAAGATCATCAGAGAGAAGCAGAAGGCATCTTCTAATAAACAAAAATCCTATGCGGATTTGAAAAGGAAAGAGGTAGAATATGAAGTGGGTGATAAGGTTTTTCTCAAGGTTTCACCTTAGAAGAAGGTTTTGCATTTTAAAAAGAAAGGGAAGTTAAGTCCTAGGTTTATTAGACCATACGAGATCACAAAACATGTGGGACAAGCAGTCTATCGATTAGCTTTACCTCCAGAACTACAGTAGATCTACGACGTATTTCATGTATCAATGCTTAGAAGATATAGGTTGAATCCGGTGCATATGTTGACAATGGAGGAAATTGAGGTTAATCCTAACTTATCCTATGAAGAGGAACCAATGAGGATTATTGACATAGCAGAAAAGGAATTGTGGAATAAGATATTGTCGTTGGTGAAGATTTTATGAAAATATCACAGAATGGAAGAAGCAACCTAGGAGACAGAAGCTCATATAAAGTAGCAATATCCACACTTTTTTTAATCAAGTAATATTCTAATGTCGAGGACAGCATTTATTTAAGAAGGGAAGAAAATTAATGCCCCACAAATCCTAATAATTATAAATAGTACTTTTCTTGGATGAATAGTGATTTCAAGACCTCGGGATGCACTAAAGTCACCAAGGGAAAATATTATTCATAAAACAATTTTTGGTAAAGTTTCAAGTCATTTAGAGGTCGTTAAGGTGGTTAAAAATGCTTAGAAAAATTTTATGGTAGTGTTTTTGGAATTATGACCAAGGCAAAGCTGAACCAAAAATAAATTTAAAAGTTTTTCAGAAAATTATAAAAATGTTATAACCTAATACTCAAAAATTCCAACAAATCTAATGGCATAAAAATTAGAATTCTTTGACATCCGGAAGTAATTTTTCTAAAAATCGGGCAACTTAAAAGTACCGTTATAAATTCAATTTATTAAGAAATAATAAAAGTGAATTTTTTGAGGAAAATTAAGAAATAATAAAAGTGAATTTTTGAGGAAAATTAAGAAATAATAAAAGCCAAAATTTGAGGAAAATTAAGAAATAATAAAAGTGAATTTTTGGCACAAAAATGACATTTTTAGGAGCTTGATAACTAAGGAAAAATTGAAGGAAAAGGCTGAATTAAATAATTTTTCAAAAGGGTATAAATAGAATAAAAAATTGCAAAAATACTATTTTGCACTATTCCCCTCCTTGTTCCAGCTAGCCGACGCCATTTAGGGCTCCCTCCCCTTTTTTCCAGTTTTCTTCCACCATTTATGCATATAAAAAATTATTAAAAATACCCTCATGCCCTAAAAACACCATAGAAAGCCGAATTTTTAGAGAAAAAAAGACTAGAAAAGTCAATTTTCGACACCCATGAATTTTTTGGGTAAGAATTTCTAACTTCCATCATTTTCCTAGAAACTAAAGGTGCCCAAAAGTTGATATATGGCCTTAGATTAATTTTTAAAGCTTCGATTGATTTATTGCGAATTTTTGAATTTTCTATTTAGTTATGTTAGGAAATTTTGAACCAACCTAGGATAAATGTAAAGTGAAAGTATAGACGAGTCTCGGGTGGTCCCTATGAAAGCTACAACATGTGAAATTGAAATAGTATGTGAGGATTTTTAACAGATGCAATAAATGCACATATTATGTTTAATTGGCCATTAATGCTGAATTAATGTATATAGGATATAATGTGAATATTTATGTGTATAATGTGTCTTATAATAAATGTATGAATGAATTTCAATGTACACATTACTTAGGAATTGAATGAAAATGACAAAAAGATCAAATGGAATAAATTGAACCTATTATGTAACATAATAGGTTATGGAAACTTAAAATGAACATGTATGATCACATGGCCTTAAAATAAGCATATATAGCTTAAATGACATAAATAAGATAGTGTGGAAATGAATTAAGGTGTTGGAAAGGTATTATGTTCATCTTGTGTAAAGTTAAAAATGTGATTGCCTATGATATAGAAATGGCCTTATATGGACATTTAGTGTGCTTACTAGGTGGAAATGAACATATTAATGACAATGCATGTTTTAGAACATAAAGTTAGCCAACCCTTGGTAGTGGCATAAGTATGTGGTGCTTAATGGCCATGGTGCTTGAAAATGCATGTAAATGAGCAAATTGATTGTGTGTGCGTTGTGTAGGTTATGGCATGTATGAGATATTGCATGTCCACTCTTTTATAATGCTATGTTGTGTTGGAATGAATATATTTTGATGTTAATTAATGGTTAAAAGAATGGTTAAGGCCTAAACATATTAGGTGGCCAAATGGCCTAATTATGAAGACTAAAACTTAAATGTCTCCTAAAAGAGAAGATTTTGATGTTAGCATGCAATGTAACATAAATTTTGTGTGAACATACATAATGACATGAGAAATAAATATATGAACCAAAAGAAAGTCCTAAAAATCGAAGGAACTAAAAATGAGTTTTAAAATGCACATTACGCCTTGATTAGTGACATAAGGAGAATAAAGGCATAAATGGTATAAAATTCCATTATGACCTTAGATTGAGTTTGTAAACATGAATAAAATGTTAAAAATCCACAATTGAGTTGGATAGTATTTATGAACACAGAATTGGCATAATATGAGAAAATAGGTCATTGGGTTCAAAATAGTGTTTTTAAGCAATAATGCAGTTTTAGTCTTTTCGAGGCTAAAACATGCATACTAAAAGTTATAACAACCTATTTAAAATTGTGAAACTAAAAACAATGGTTTTTAGCCCATGAGAT
>CANXYI011850399.1:0-10369 GCA_948208565.1 Hura crepitans
TAGAGGTTGCAATTCTAATACTACTCTAACCTTGTTAGGGTATACTATAATACCTTCTGATGACACCACATATCCTAAAAAAGCTACTTAATTCAGCCAAAATTCTTAATTTCTCAACTTGGTACACAATTGCTTCTTCCTCAGAGTCTGTAGTATAGCCCTGAGATGCTATTTATGTTCTTCTCTAGTCCTAGAATACACTAAGATGTAATGAATGAATACAACCATAAATTGATCTAGGTAGGGTTGAAACACTCTATTCATTAAATCCATAAAGGTTGGTAGGGTATTAATGAGCCCACATGGCATCACTAAGAACTCATAATACTCATATTGAGTCCTTAGAGTAGTTTTAAGAACATTAGCTTCCTTTATTTTCAATTGGTGGTACCCAGACCTTAAATTAATCTTAAAAAACACACTTGCACCTCTCAACTCATCAAATAGATCATTTATCTTAGCTAGAGGATACTTGTTCTTCCCTATTACTTTATTAAGCTATTTATGATCAATAAAAATTGAAGGGACACATCTTTCTTCTTTACAAATAGAACATGGGCTCCCTAAGTTGAAGTACTAGGTCTAATGAACACTCTATCTAATAGATCTCGCAACTGCACCTTTAATTCTTTCAACTTAGTAGGTGTCATTCTATAGGGGGTAATAGACACAAGAGTGGTACTGAGGTACACCTCAATCTCAAAATCAAGCTCCCTCTATGGAGGTAACCCTAGCAACTCATTAGCAAACTCAAAAACTATAGGGATTTATTCAAGTATTGGGGTAGAAGTACTACTATCAATGACAGATGCTAGGTATGCTTCACAACCTTTATGAATGAGTTTCCTTGTTGTAATAATTAAGATAAGATTGTCTAGAAGGTTTCTCCCACCTACAACTATCATGTCTGTCCCTCTATAGTTTGGAGGGTCAGTTTTTAAAGTTTACAATCCACTACAACCCGATGTTTAGATAACCAATCCATTCCTCAAATCACATCAAACACATGGAATGACAACTCAATCAAATCCATAAGAAATAGAACTTCCTAGATTACTAAAGGACACTACCTATATACCTTATTCACATTCACACTTTATCCTATAAGATTACTGACTTGTATGTCTATGTTCACAAGCTCATATTTCTGTCCTCTATCATATGCTTATGTGGTGTATATAGAAAAATGTGTGGATCATGGGCCTATCAATGCCAAAACTAGAACATTAAATAAGTAAAACATACCAATAATGACATCTAGGGCTACTGGCTCTTCTCTGGCCCTAACAGCATATTGCCTCACTAGTGCACGGTCTTTTGATCCTATCCCTTGACTAGCACGGGAGTGATTCCCTCTACCCTACCTCTATCCTCTACTCCGAGATGCTACAATAGATGCCTGAGTATAGGTACCCTCTAGCTGTCTCTAAAGACATTCTCTCTGAGAATGATTTTTGGCATTATAAGTAAAACATTCCCCCTTTATGCTTAACTAGCACTACCTCTAGTGTCTCCTATTGCAAGTGTTACAAGTCAGGGGTCCATTCTTGTTACCTACTGGTACTAGAGAACTAATAGCTCATGGAGGTGGTTAAGATCTAACTATAAAAGCCTACCTAGATCTTTGAGATTGTGTCAACCTCTATGCCTTATACATTGATTGAGACTGAGATAGTACTTCCCTTCTTCTCTTACTACCACCTGAAGTTGTACTTAACTGCCCCGTAGTGAACTATCTCTTCCTTTAAAAGAAGTCTCTCTTCTCTTATACCATCTCTTCTATGTTATATGCAGATACTACTAATATAGCAAAATTTGTCACCCTTAAATTAGCTATTTGCTTTCTCAGCTCTACATTCAACACATTCAAGAATCTCTTACATTTCTCATCCTTATTAAAAATGAACTCTTCATCATATCTTATTAGGCTGGTAAAATCCTTCTCATACTTTGACACTATCCTTCTACCCTCTCTCAAATCTAGGAACTCCTGCCACTTTTTATCCTAGTATGAATATGGAATATACCTCTTTTTGAACTCTATCAAGAAGAACTCCTAGGTGAGATCTATGACTACCTTCCTCTTCTTAATACTATCCCACATGTGGTGTGCTTCTTCCTGAAGGAGAGAAGTTGTACACTTTAAACTATCTTCCTCTGAACACTTTAACTATTATAGTATTTTGAAGGTTCTCTTAAACTAGTACTCTGCTCGTGCTGCATCATCCTCCTTCATACCTAAAATAATGGAGCCAGTGGAAGAGGTGGAGCAGCGACTACAAAAGTATATCTTAGCATATCCACTATCTGCTATAACAGTGCCGAGGATTCTTGTATCTATAGCTGTGCTTGTGGTTATAGCTATAATGTAATATCTTTGGGTTCTAGTATGGTTGCACTATTAGCTCCTCCTTGTATAGTTGTAATGCCATAACTAGCCACTTCCTTTCCTTAGTCCTCAGGTACTGATCACTCATCATGCTCGGCTACAAAAAAATAGTACCTATCAGCCTCGTAGTAGTGTAACAATTCAAAGAAAACAACCTTAGATATTAGTACTCATGTAAGACACCTAGGAACATATAACATATGCTTTGATACCACCCAATATGACACCCCCCTACCGAATTCCTAAAGAAATCTGATAGGCAGTGCACTTCTCACTAGGTCACCCATCTTGGAATAGCTCTAGCGTGAACTCCTAAACACTTATAGATTGCTCTAGAACTTTATCAAGTATTGTTTAAATTCTTAGTCCAACCCTTAAACATTTGCATGTAAGGTATGATAAACTTAGAAAATGCATTTACAGACACTTTACATGCTATAGAAAATTGGGTAGCATGATGGCTACCCGGGTGACACCAATTTTATTCACTTGTGAAAACACTTCAATAAACAATGATACTATTCAAGCTCCATCTGGACCCTTCTGGTCCCCTAGTCAACATCAACATACAAAAAAATACACATAAGGCCTCAGGCCCACAGTCATCAAAATTAACAAGCAAGCTAAATAAATAAAGCACTTAATTATAAACATCACATCTATTTTTTATATATATTATAGACATAGCAGCTTTTAAGCATGCTAAACCCATTTCTACAGTGTGTTACATGAGTGTTAGCTAAACAAAACCAAAAGAAAAGACTCTATATACCCTTCAAGAACTGTGATGCTAAACTACATGATCTCTAAGGTTGGACTACTTATCTTTGCAACCTATACATTGAAACACTAGTATCTTGAGTATAAAACTCAGTAGTGAATTTAGAGCATTCAAAACATGTTATATGTAATAGCTCACATGCAATGATATTATAACAATCACTATGAAGTGTGTGTGTGGTATACTAGATAATTCATGCGATTCAAGTGATATGCCATATATTCTCAATATTTACCAGAAAGCCACTGTGAAAAGTTTACCTTAGTTATTCAAGTAATAAATTGTGATCGATCCAAACCTGTACATTAATTCCATTTAATTTAATAGGCTTGACTAGATAGACTACACCTAAGGCACTAGACCAAGAGGGAACTATAAAGTTGTGTAGTGGCCTACATTTTAGACCCCGACCTCGGCACTAACCTAGTCTAAAAGCAATGATCAGCTCACTTGAGCCTACCAATACTAGAAAAGAGATAATAGGGATCAATCTATAGACCTCCTAATTTCTTAATCAACCTAACCACCAATCATAATATGGATAGCAGGGATCAGTCTATAGACCTCTTTATATCCAGAAATCACAACAACCTTCAATGGATAGTAGGGATCAATCTAGAGACCTCCTAATATCTAGATAATCATCAACATCACATACTACCAAAGGATAGTGGGGATCAATCTGTAGACCTCCTAATATTTAGAAAATCATAAAAATCATCTAGCAGCTACTAATCCTTAAGTTGACTGGTCAGTCCATCTAGTGGGAGTCTAACTAATAGGCCATATAACTTTATTTTATGTTCATTTATTTACTAATCATCATATTATAATATTTATCAGTGAAAAAAATAGATTGTTATGAATTTTATTTAACAATAAAAATTTAACCTGGATAGTTATAGGTCATTTTTTGTCCTATAAGATAGTTAAGGGTCAATTTTTTAAGGTATTTTGGGTCACCCTCCTAAGCACAATTAAAGTCATATGAAGTCTAATCTAGGCCATTATTTTCATCTAATTATATCCATGTAAAATATTAATTTTAGGTGTAAGTCTGTAAATTAATTTTACGAGATAGTTATATGTCATTTTTCCTTTTTACGTAGACCATTTTATGTCCAAATTTAACTCTTTTTATGCCATTTACACTAATATTCATACACTTTAATAAGCATAAGGCCAAGCTCATTTATACATCTCAAATAACCTTAAAAGGGGCTTCCATTCATCTCATATAAACATTACAAAGTTTCTCAAAATTAAGTGCCATTTACATGGCAAAGTTAGACCATTTTAAGGTTAATTTTTACCATGCTATTCTAAGCCATTTTCAAGTTCTTTTTTCAACCATTTCCTAACCGTAAATGGCATCCCAAATTCTATACATTTCATGCCTTATTACTCATGCTTTTTCACCTAATTCATGCCAAATATACATTACACAAATAAAGCTAAAAGTGCCATGCCAATCACACACACATATGCCGTACCTTACCTTACCTTACCTTTCATGCCAAAATTTGCTTTGCATACCTTACGGCTAATGCTTCCCAATGGCTATGTAAATGCATTTTTCAACATTCAATCACACATACCCATATCATAGCATCACCCAAGCATGCTTACATACACACACATGCATGTAATTATCATGCAAACCATGCCATGGTATGCCTTGTACATGCCTCAGCCACACTAAGCACAAACAGACATAAGCCTTACTCATCAAATTCATCACCTACATATATAATGCCATCATTAATAAGCCAATTTCCATAGAATATATTTTGTCAACTTGCCATACACCTAGCTTACATACCATGACAACCTCTCAGCTAACTAAGGCCTCACTTTAACACTCTCATTCTTTACCACACATGTGCACAATTCATGTATGTCTATATCAAGCACCTTAGAAATCATGCCAATCTCACCTTAATCAAGCCATACACACACCTCACACCTCACTCACACCTCTTAGCCAAATGTGGATATAGCTTTTCCTTCCATTCTTTTCATTAAATCACTAATGAAATCAATCATTCCACATATATTTAGTACATACATAAGCCTAATTCACAAATTTACATACTTTAACTATCAATTTCATCAATTCTATACAAGTTTTCTACATCTTTTAAATAAGAAATCTAAAGTGCATGCTTTTAACGCCTTAAATTCACATAACTCTCTAACAAAGGAGGCTTATCCTACAATTTAAGCTTGAAAATATACCTTATTGTCCTTCACTTCTCTTTTAGCTTCCATACACACCTCCTCTCTTAGAAAAATTCATAGAAAATCTTACAAGTCCCCAAATAAAAATCTATGATTATAGGCATTCTTGGAATAGTAAAATCCTCAAGGAAATAAATGAAAAAGGGAGGAAACACTTACACACCAAGAGTTGGTTTCCAAGACCCTTTTCATGTACATTAGGATGTCTTTTAATATCCTTGAGCTTTATGAACTCTTATGGCCTCTAATCCCTTTAAAAATAAATTCAAAACATATTAAGATGATTTTTAATGGCAATTGGGGATTGTTTTAGCTTTGGCAAGGCATGAAAATGGTGGGAGGAAGAAGAAGATGGCATTTAGAACAAAGAGAGAAAAGATAAAAAATGGGTGGGTGGTAGGGTGAGATGCCAAGTGAGTATCTATATGGCAATAAAGGGGTTTTTATAGTGGCTAAGGTGGCATTGGTAGGGCCACATACTACCCGAGCATTTGAAAATTGCTCAATTTTGGCAAATACTTTAAAGGATTTTAAATAATCACTTGGACCTTTAAAAATCATTGCATTAGATTTAAAAATCCTTAATTGGTCCCATTTCGAGGCTCATAAAATTTCATAGCCAAATTCCCTCAACAAGATGGTTAACCAATTACCTCGATTTACATGTAAAACCTAAAATTAAGGAAAAGTTGCAAACATCCTATGAATTAAAAAATTCATTCACCAATGGACTCAAGGGAATTTTGACCTTTAGGGTATGGTATTTTCAGGTCTGTCCATGCACATCTCGTGTCATTCCTGACTCGAATATATTTAAGTTAATGACCCACTAGATTACAACCTAAAATAAATTTATTTGTTATGCTAAATCTTTAAATTAAGCCATTTTTATCATTCTAGAGCCCCTCAAAGTTTCAAGACTAGTATACCCCACCTTAGGCCTTATAAAGGTGACACAACACTTCGAACATACTTTTTGAGCCTCGGAGGTACTATTCACAGAGCCTTAACTTATAGCCGTTACAATTCTTCCACTCTTAAGAAATTTCATCCTCGAAATTACCTATAGTAAATAGATATGGATATTGGCTCTTCATCTGCTCTTCAAGTTCCTAAGTGGCTTCTTCTGCATTATGATGCTTCCAGGGAACTTTAACTAGAGGAATGGTTTTATTCCTCAACTTTTCACTTTTTGAGCTAGAATTTGTATTAGCTCTTTATTGTAACTTATGTCTAGCTATACTTCAATGTCTATTACTGGGGTTATATGTGAAGGATCTAATCTATACCTTTTGAGCATTGAAACATGGAACACATCATGTATCTATTGTAACTCAAGAGGTAAGGCTAACTTGTAAGCTAGTGGTCCTACTCTCTCTATGATCTTATATGGTTCGATAAATCTATGACTCAACTTCCCCTTCTTCCCAAATATGAGTACCTTATTCTAAGGGGTTACTTTCAGAATTACTTTTGCATCTATAGCATATTCAATGTCCTTTTAGCTCAAGTTAACTTAGAACTTCTGTCTGCTAGTTGTAGCTTTTAATCTCTTTCTAACAATTTTTACTCTTTCTTTTTCACCTCTAATTAGATCAACTTTTGAGATCTTATTTTCCCTAACTTTACTCTAGCACAACAAAGTTCTACATCTTCTAGCATATAGTGCCTCATAAGGTGCCATGCTCAAACTAGCTTGATGACTGTTGTTGTAAGCAAATTTAGCTAAGGACAAGTATTAGTCCCAGTTGTCTTTGAACTCAATGGCACAGCTACACAACATATCTTCAAGTACCTATATCACCCTTTCTGATTATCCATCTATTTGAGGGTGGAAGGCTATACTATAAGTCAGCTTAGTACCTAATGCCTAATATAGTTTCTCCTAAAATTGGGAAGTGAAGTGAGGATCCTATCTAAAATAATAGCCACAGGTACACTATGGAGTCTAACAATCTCATCAATTTATAATTTAGCTAGTGTTTCTAGTGAGTAATCCATTCTGAATGGAATAAAAGTGAGCTATCTTAGTCATTCTATCAACAATCACTCATATAACATTGTACTTATTTCTAGTCATAAGCAATCCCATCAAAAAGTCCATTATCACCTTTTTCTACTACTATTTTTGTATTGCTATAGGATGCAACAATCCAGAAAGAACCTAATGATCAACTTTTACCTACTGTCATGTCAGACATCTTGCCACATATTTTACTACATCTCTCTCAAATCCACATACAACTTCATACTACCAAGGTGCATAGAATAAAGAGCTATATATGCCTCCTTTAGAATCTATAATATCAAGTCATTTGTACTAGGTACACATAGCCTACCATGATAATATAGACATCTATCCTTACTTAACTCAAAATCCTATTGCCTTCCCCCTTTTAACTTTTCTCATAATTTGCCTCAACTTTTCATCTTTCACTTGAGCTTCCTTTATCTATTGCTTGAAATCTAGTTTAATCTAAAGCTCAGCCAAAAGAGCATCTTCCCATGTATATTGCAGTCTAGCATTCATGGCTTTTAAGGTTACCATGAATTTCCTACTTAAAGCATCTACTACCATATTAGCTCTCCTTGAATGGTAATATATCATATGGTTATAATCTTTAATTAGCTCTAACAATTTTCTTTATCTCATGTTCAACTCACATTTAATAAGGATGTATTTCAAGCTCTTATAGTCTATATAAATGTAACTTCTAACTGTACAAATAATGCCTCTAAATTTTCAAAGCAAACACAATGATAGCTAACTCTAAATAATGAGTAGGGTAGTTCTTCTTATGTGGTTTCAACTATCTTGAAGCATAAGGTACCACTTTTCCTTCCTACATTAACACACATCCTAAACCATTAAGTGAGGCATCACTATACATAACAAAGTCCTTACCTTATTCAAGTTGAATTAGGATATGAGCTTCAGTCAACGTCTTCTTTAGCTCGTCAAAACTCTTTTAACATCTAGCATCCCACTTAAACTTCATATTCTTTGTAATTAATGTAGTTATAAGTTTTTTTACAATCATAGAAAATCCTTTCACAAATCTTTTATAGTACACAACTAAACCTAAAAGCTCTTTATCTCCATTACATTCTTCAGAGGTTCCCATTCTAACACTACTCTAACCTTGCTAGGGTCACTCTAATACCTTCCACTGATACCACATATCCCAAAAAAGCTACTTCATTCAGCTAGAATTCACATTTACTCAACTTGGCATACAATTGCTTCTTCCTCAGAGTTTATCTTCTCTAGTACTAGAATACATTAAGATGCCATTAATGATTACAACCATAAATTAAACTAGGTAGGGTTGAAACACTCTGTTCATTAAATCCACAAAGGCTGCTAGGGCATTAGTGATCCCAAATGGCATCACTAGGGACTCATAATGCTCATATCAAGTCTCAAAATAGTTTTAGGAACATTAGCTTCCTTTATTTTTCAATTGATAATGCATAAACATTAAATAAATCTTAGAAAACTCACCTGCACCTCTCAACTATTCAATGAGATCATCCATCCTAGGGTAGAGGATACTTGTTTTTCATGGTTACTCTATTAAGCTGTCTATAATCAATACACAAATTGAAAGGACCCATCTTTCTTCTTCACAAATAGAACAGGGGCTACAAAAAGTGAACAACTAAGTCTAATGAACCCTCTATCTAATAGATCTTGCAATTGTACCTTTAGTTCTTTCAACTTAACAAGTGCCATTTTATAAGGGGCAATAGACATAAGAGTTATACCGGGGCACACCTTGATCTCAAAATCAAGCTTTTTCTATGGATGTAAGCCTAGCAACTTATTAAGAAACATATCAAGATACTTAGAAACTATAGGGATATGTTTAAGCATTCGGGTCAAATTATTGGTATCAATGACATGTGTTGGGTGAGCTTCACATCCTTTACAAATGTAATTGATTATTGTAATAGCTAAGATAAGATTATCTAAAAGGTTTCTCTCACTTACAATGGTCACTGTCAATCCCTCTATAGTTTTAAGGGTTAGTTTCTTATGTCTACAATCCACTATAGCTCCATATTCAAACAACTAATCCATTGCCAAAATCACATCAAGCATATGAAAAGGTAATTCAATTAAATCCACAAGAAATAGACATTCCTAGATTACTAAAGGACACTGCCTATATACCCTATTCACATTCACACTTTGTCTTGTAGGATTATTAACTTGTATGTCTACATTCACATGCCTAAATTTTAGTCTACTATCATGTGCTTATATGGTGTATACATAAGAATATATGGATTATGGGTCTATCAATGCCAAAACTAGAACATCAAATGAGTAAAACATACCAGAAATGACATCTAAGGCTACTGTCTCTTTTTTGGCCCTAACAACATATTGCCTCACTAGTGCACAAGCTTCTGATACTATCCACTGAGTAGCAGTGGGTTGATTCCTTCTACCACACCTCTGTCCTCTACTTTGAGATGCTATAATAGATGCCTGAGTATAGGCACCCTCTAGTTATCTTTGAGGACATTCTCTCTAATAATGATCTCTAGTACTACAAGTAAAATATTCCCCCTTCCTGCTCAACCATCACTACCCCTAATGTCTCTTGTTACATGTGTTGCAAGTTAAGGGTTCATTCTTGTTACATGCTGGTCTAAGAGCACTAGTATTGCGTGGAGGTGGTTGAGATCTAACTATAAAAGCCTACCCAGATCTCTGAGATTATGTCTACCTATATGCCTTCCCTTCTTTTCTTACTTCCACCTGAAGCTGCACTAGACTACCTAGTAGTGAACTCTCTTTCTCTAAAAAGAAGTCTCACTTCTCCTGTACCATCTCTTCCATGTCATATTCATATGCTAATAAAATAACAAAATCTTTCACAATTAAATTAGCTATCTGTACTCTCTATTCTATATTCAATCCTTTCAAGAATCTTTTACATTTCTTC
>CANXYI011850448.1:0-11845 GCA_948208565.1 Hura crepitans
ATTATTTAAACCAAAATTTAATTTAAAATGTCTTTTTTTTTAAAAAAAAAGAGAGAAATTTTAAATCATGATATTGTTTAGGAAAATAATTATAGGTTACAGGGCTTTTGAGAATTTAATCGACCTTCTAAAACCCTCACAAGTCACAACTCTCAATTGTCAACCCAACCAAGTTACTGAATCGAGAAAGCTTATACATTTTATAAAATCATTATTAAGGAAAATGCTATAAAACAAATTATTTTTTTAAAAAAAATCTTACTTCTCTATTGTAGGAAGAGTATGAAAAATTATAAATTTAATTTTTTCTTTTATATTTCTAGTCGGGCTATATAATAATAATAATAATCATCATCAACATCTTAACTAGGTTTTCTGTCAAATGGTGTATGATTGAGTCATTCTCTTTATGTTGACGAATGATAGAGCGTTCATAGTTGAATAAAAAAGCAACATTGTTATCGACGCAGAGTACACTCAGTTACCGACCAAGCTATCCTTTCACACTGACAATCATACTAATTGCATTAGTTGTACATGAGTTGTGCTGTTCATGTGAGAACAAATCCTAATTAATGAAATAAAAAAATTTAAAAGTTGTTGATTTATTTAAAATAAAAAAAATATGTATCATGAATATATCAGAGTATTGTGAAAGAAAAAAAAAACATAAAAAATACACTTAAAATTAATAAATAAAAGTATTTAATTACTCATCTGATTTAAATAAATAAATTTTATTTAAAATGCTTTAAATGGCATGAATATTTACGTTCCGCCACTTCAATAATTGACATATGCGAGCGTAATTAAATATATTGTCAATTTCATGTGTTATTTTTCAACTATAAAAATTAGGAATATATTTTCTGATTAGTATTTTAAAATTCTGCATCATAATAAAAGATTAAGAAAAAAAGGAAGGGAGAGGTGGGGTCACAAGACTTATTACAACACATTAAGGTTAGATATTGTAAGTTGTAACCGTCCCTTAAACACTTGGCCATAAAGAACACATTTTGTAAAAAAAGCATTTGCATATTTCCCCCATATAACCTTCCAAAATCACTCTATGCACTGAGCTTATCTCTCCCCTTCTCTCTATTTTGAATGAATTAAGAAATTCTTTGGAGCTCAGGTATGGATCCAATCTACGCATCTATATCAAAGATTTAGTTTCTTGATTATGTTGTACTTTTTTAATATAGATTTTTTTTGCATGGATTTTGCCATTTGATCATGGCCTTGCTCTGATTGTATTTTCTTGAAATTTCTATGCCAAAGGAATAAAATTTATTGAAAAATCTTGATATCTGATTATGGGTTCAATCAGTTTTCAAACTGGGATCTAAGTTGTTTTGATTGTTTAATCACAAAGATTGAGAGAAATGATGAAACGGGTGAATCTTGAATTCTATTGCGAAGATATAAAACTTGTTTGGCTTGCTTGGATTTATAGAATCAAAATGTGCACGAAATTGGCCGATCGAATTAAATTGTGAATGATGAAATCTCATTTAAGATTTGCATGTTTTTATTTTTAACATAACAGAACTAAAGTAACTAGATATAGTCAATCTGGTGAAGTGTATGGAAAAAAATATCAAACATAATTTTGGTTTTCATCAATTTTAATAGCATTTTCAAGATAATATAATAATTATTTAAAAGCGCGCCAAAATGACGTGAGTCAACATTTTAAAATATAGTTATTTAATTGCGCACCAAAATCACAAGTCAAATAATTAAATATAGTTATTTATGTGCGTGCTAGAATGATGAGTAAAATATAGTGATCGATTAAATTCACACAAATTATATTAAGAATTAAAGCATAATAATTAATAGAATCTACTTTATTTTTAAAAGTTAATTAATTTATAGAATCTACTTATTAAAGAGATCTGCAAAATTTTAATTTTATGAAGTTAAAGCAATAATTAAGTTTTGATTTACTTGTTAATTTGCTAATGCTTAATATTTTCTTACAATATTTAAAATATACTAAAATGACAAATTAAATGTCTGAATAAATTTTAAAACTTTTTTTTGGTTGAAAAAGGGATTTTTTTTTAAAAAACTCTTATATTTAAAGAAATTAATCAGGATGAATTATATAATAGTTGTGAACTAATAACAACAATTGACAACAAATTGAAAGGAAATTACAATTATTATTCTTTTTTTGGTAGAAAAGAGGAGCCTTAGTCCAAAACAACAATTAACTCAAAAATTACAATAATTATTCTAACATGTAATAATATTTACTAAAATGATTTATTTTCTTGTTCCATTTTAGAGTAATGAAATACATGTGTTGTTTGAGGTGTTTGTTCAGAGAAATGGTGAAAAAGAAGGAAAGCAATTCAAGAAAAAGCAAAAATGGAAGACCAGAAAAGAAAGAGGTTTCTTTACCTTCCGATATTATATACAACATACTGTCAAAGCTGCCTGCCGAATCAATTCTGAGTTGCAGAATCGTATGCAAATCTTGGTATGCCTTAACTATTGATCCTTTCTTTATTAGAAATCAAATTGAATGGTCTAAAGATCACGAACCAGTCCGATATCTCCTTCAGCTTCGGTATGGAACTCATTTCCAGAGCCTTTACTTGCTTGATCTCAACCAGAAAATGATCACAGCAATCTCTTTCAAGAAAATGAAATTGCCACCTTATCCTCATCAGTTCAAGTTGTCTGGTTATAACATTGTTTGTTCTTCTAATGGCTTACTTTGCTTAACGCCTAAAGCAAGGCTAGATCCTGTGATAATTTGCAACCCTATAACAAGAGATTGCTCCATTTTACCCTTTTCAACCACAGGAATTTTCAGGCCTTGCAAGAGTTACCAGCTAGCGTTTCACTTTGATCCTTTGTCCGGGAAGTTTAAAATTGTTCGCGAATTTCGATTTTTCGATGATCAACGGAGCAATTTTGAGTTGATTAGCATGGGAGAAGAGTCATGGAAAGTGCTTAATCCTCCTCCTAATTATGTAGTTGACAAAAGATTCAATGCAGCTATATATTGGAATGGAGGGTTTCATTGGAAACTAAGTGAATTTCATAACACCAGGCATGATAAGAGTTGCACTCTTAGTTATGATTTGATGGGAGAAAAGTTTTTCATAATCTCATTCGACTGTGAAAAACATGACATTCCTTACAACTATAAGTTGGTCGATTTAGGAGATGGTTTGAAAATTATAGAGCATGAACGTTATCGATTCCTGAAGATATGGAAAGTGACAGGGAATAAGGTTGATGGTTTTTCGATTTTGTTACAGTATACTTACGTTTTATGCGTGCCTCCGAGGAGAATGTGGCATCATGATTTGGTGTCTGAAATTGGCGAGGAAATTTATTTGATGCAAGTCACCAAATGGGAGAATGGAATCAGAAAGAGCAGACTTGAAATGTTTTGCCCTAGAATTGGAGTGTGTACAGAATTTGATATCAATGGCCTTCCTAACCTCTTCAGGATCGTCTGTTTTAAGCCTAGTCTTGTTTCTCCTCTTTCTTAATTTCCTGTTATAATCTTTCTTTCCTTTTTTTTTTTTATTAATTTTCCTAGAAAACTTTCTTTTCCTGTTAATTTGCAGCTGCCTGTAAATTCAGATCGTAGTTGGGTTTTTTTTTTTTTTTTTTATCATTTTGCTATATTTGTATGGTGATTATTTCATGTTATTTATTTAGTCATGTACATGCATTTAATCACAATGAGTAATTTGGTTATTGCTGTTTTGTTTAAACACGGCTTGGTAAGAATAGTGGTGCTCAAGTAAAAGTCCTAACTAAGTTTTATTCTTAAAGTGGAAGATCAATTGAGGGTTAATTTATCCATTTGATTACTTTCAATTTAATTGTATGTGAGGAAATAGATTTTAGATATGATTTGGTGAATTATGCCATTATATATAATTTAACTAATACTCTCATAAATTTAGAATGTATACAATTGAATAAATTTCATTAATTATATTGGACGAAAGGGATTATAGCAAATTATAAACTTAATGGATTCATCTTAACTAAAAACAATTTTCACAAATAGGATATATTCTTTTATATTTTGTCAAGAAATATATATATTGATTTTGCATCTTAAAAATTTTTTTAACGTGGAATTTTGAACTTTAAAATTTTTTATCATCTACATGTACATATTATTTTTATAATTACACAATAATATTAGCGTATGTTTTTAGTGTCATAGCTATTACTGAATTAAAAACATAAATAAATTTGCTATATATGCAAAATAAATATTTATAACTAAATAACTTAATTTACTATAATATTTTATCCTTTCAACTTCCAAAATTGAAGAATTAAAGGATAGTCAAAAGACTTCAATGTACAAAATAAATGACAGAGAAATTTCATTTAAAAATTAAGAAAAAAATTCTAAATATTTAAAATTTACTTATTTTTCAATTTTATCCTTTAATATAAATCGCATGCTCAATTGCCTAAGAAAAATTATTTGTTTAGATAGGGTCATATCAAGTTTCATAAAATTTTTAAAATCCCGACTTATAAGATATATAAATTAGAAGATCACCTGAGATTAAAGCGGTTGAGATATCCGAATGCTTCTCAAGCAATCAAGATTTAATCCTCCATTCACCTCTTCCCTATATATATACAGAAAGAGGAGGGCATGACAATATTAGGGTTTCAATTTGATTTATGTTTTCTGATTTCCAAATTCGCAATTAAAAGAATTATTTATCATTATTAGTTAGCTGCTTGAAATATAAAAATAGTTTTTAAAAAGAGAAGGAAAAAATTTAATTTCTCTAATTTTAATTTTTCAAGTTCGAAAAAAAAAATAAAACTGGAATTGACTACTAAAGGCAACAAAAGAAATCTCAACATTTTGATTTATGCATAATACGCACAAGATTACAAAAGAATTATTTAAACACTACAATTACAAAGCTGTTAATAAATTGATATGGTTATATAGCTAGAAATTAGAATTCAATATTATTAATCTTATCTCAAGATCATAAATTTTGAGTTGGAAATTTCATCAATTATAATGATTAGATTAGATGAAGTATTTTAGCAACTGTAGAGCACAAGAGACCCAATATTTGTTAATTAAAATACTTGACAAAATGGCCCAAAAAGAGAGTTGCCTTTTGATCCAATGCTAAAAATAATTGAGGCCTGGTTCTCGCTTTTTCAGAAGCAGAATGGGCCATTTTTTTTCTTTTTTTTTTATCATTGTTCTCTGAAAAAAGATGTTCCTGCTAAAGAGGGACTGATTTCTCTAAAGAGAGATTTGTATATTATACTTTAAAGGCTGTCATAATTTTTTAAATAATTTTTTGTCTATTAATTTTTTTAATAATTTTTTATGTTTTCATTACTTTAAAAATAAAGAAAAAAAATACATCAATAGCTAAATTATCTATTAAAAAATAATTAAATTTTAATTTTTTTATTTATAAAATTATGATTTGCATTTTTTTTTACCATTGGTGATTTTTTAAAAATAATATTGTCTATAAATAACTTACCTACCAAAATTTTTTACATATCAAAATTTTATTTGTTAATGCTTTTTCTCGATTGTGGGTTATTGTGTATAACAATGAACATAGTCTTTCAATGTTAATCAATATGTTAATTATATTTTAACTTAAATGGGTTTAGAGGAGAGGAGTTCATATAAAATTCATATTGAAACATTAACCCAATTGCGAGTTAATATGCAAAACAATAAACATAGCTTTATAATATTAACCAATAAGTTAATTATATCTTAGTTTAGATAGAGGGGAGGAATTCATGTAAAATTTTTATTAATATATTAACTCGATTAAAAATTAATGTACAAAAAGTAGTTGTTACAAATTGTTTACAGTTAATCAATCAGTATATTTATTATTTCTTAGCATAAACGGATTTAAGGAATAAAATTTAATAAAAAAATCAGATTATAGCCTTAACTCACTTGCAGATTATTGTGCAAAATAATTTGTATAACTTTATAATGTTAAGCCATAAGTTAAAGTTGTATCTTAGTTTAAACAGATTTACAGTATAAGAATTCATGCAAAATTTCTATTAATGTATTAACCTGATTACGGGTTCATGGGTAAAAAAATGACCGTTACAAATTGTCTAATATTAATCTATCAGTAGGTTAATTATTTCTTAGCGTAAATGGGTTTAGAGGGAAAAAATTCATATAAAATTTCTATTAGTGCATTAACCTAATTGTGGGTTAATGTGCAAAAAATTAATCATTAAATGTGAAAAAAATGCCAAATGGCATTAAATGTGAAAAAAATTATACTTTTTATTTTATTATAAAATTACTGTTGATTTTTTAAAATAATTTTATCTATAAATAATCAATTCAACTTCAAAATATTGTACATATCTAATTTATCTCTACTTAATTCTTGAAAAAAAATAACAAAATCATCATTTCTTCTATAAAAAAATGAATCCAAATCAATTTGATTCCAATTATTTTCCTTATCACTCACAAAATTTTAATTTTCCTCCAAATCCAAATTCCCAATCTTCAAATCCTCAAATTCTAAATCCAAATTTTAATTTTCAAAATCCTTAAAATTTATTTTTCAACTAAAATATTTACAAAAATTTAAATATTAGAATATTTTTATTGAGCTCAAAATATTTAAACGTTATTTTTTAAAATTATTTAAAAAAATAAGAATAGAAATATTATACTTTTTCAAATCAAAAATTAAATTGCATAATACTAAATTATTATAAAATTATTTTTTAGTTATTTTAATTTTTTATTAATAAAATTATGTGAGATCGCAAGTGGGACTCATTATTAGATGAGAAAGTCTCATTTTACATGACGTGACATTAAATGAGTCTTTTTAAAATAAAATTTAAAACTCTAAAATAGAAATATTTACATGCTCTTAGTCTTGGATAGAATTGTTCAAGTTTGGATTTTAGCCGGGCTCAAATCGTATTTAAGCAGGCTTACTATTCAAATAGTAAAATTTAAATTTATGAAAAATTATAAAAAAATATAGGAAAAATTATAAATTAATTTTAATATATTAGAGCGTTAACAATTCAAATTTTAAATTACATTTTATAACAATTAAGTCCATAACATTTAATTCTTTTAATAATTTGGCTCTCCAATTATATTTTCCATCTTTTTAAAGAAAATTTAAACTATTAATGACAATCAAAATATTTTCATCTCTATTTTTTGTCACTAACTTCAACTATTTGAAAAATCACTTATTTTTATTTACAATAACTACTATTAAATTTGTATTTTATTAAATTTTTATAACATATTACATTTTTATATTTATTTTTTTCATATTTTAATACATTAAAATTGTTTTTTAATTTATTGTTTCAGCAAACACTCAGCCATCCCATTTTTTGTTTATTAGAATTTGAGCGAATTTGAATAAAAAAATTTATTTAAGTCTGGTTGGGATCCACAATAATAATAATAATAATAAGTCATGGAAAATTTTAATTTATATAAAATAAAACGAAATTAGATTTAATTATATTTTAACTTTTGAATTAATTTTTTCATTGAATTTATAAAGAATACAACATTATTATTATTATTATTATTATTATTATTATTATTATTATTAAATGAAAATAAAAAATGATAAATTTTATGAATTAATATTATAATAAATGAAATTGATATGTTTAAAAAATGTAAAATTAAATGAAATTATATTTTTTATTAAATAAAAATATGTGATTTTTAAATAGTTAAAGTTTTAGCAATAATAACAAAAAAATATTATTTTGTTTGAGCACAACAATAAATATTGTTACTGTCACTAAAATCTATATTTTCATTATCTTGGACAAAAAAAATTTAATCATTAGGTTAAATTCTTAAAAAATTAAATATTAGCGGTTTAATTGTTATTGAAAATATATTAGAGTTTAAATAGTTAATAATCTAATAAGTTGGTGACTAATTTATAATTATTCCAAAAATATATTATGCTTTGTTCAATTTCAGTTCAAAAATATATTGAAATTCTAAGTTCGGCCTCATTTATAAATAATTTTAAAGTGTAAAATAATAATATATTATACAAAATTACTGAACTATAACATAAAAATGATTTAATTGGTTAACATACTTATAAAATTTAATATTATAAAAAATTATTTTTATGGTATATTTTTATACGTTTTGAATTATATAATTAATGAAAATATTAAAAAATAAAAAAACATTTGGGCTACACTAGGTAAAGCCCGTTATTTATATTTAAAGCTCAACTCCATCCTTTATTAAGAGGGTTTTTGCCCATTTTGATCCAGACTAAACCTGGGTGAGAAAATAGGTATCCAAGCCTGTAAAAAATCCAACGAATCCAGCAGAGCAGATCCCGAGACCGTGGATAAGTCTAGTCTTGGGCCTGAGCTCCAATCCTCCTGCGGGAGGATGGTATAAGCCATACCAAAATATAAAAAAAAAATTTAGAAATAATTTGGCTTGTTGAATTAGGAGGCATAGTTCTGCTGTGGGAGGGTCAAAGCCCCGCTCCTAGTCTTGAAAATGAAAATAAATAGTTACTTTTATTTTTATATTTTCACTTTTAAATCCTTTAATTTTTTTTTTATCATTAAATTAATTTATACAGTTGATCCAATAATTAAAAAATCGAAAATATCGCAAAAGTGAAAATATAAAACCAAACCCCTGAATTTGGATTATATGTAATCGATTAATCATCCAAATTAAAAAGCAACATGTGAAATCAATAATCGTATCGAGAATCTGTTGGTATCAAAGTGACAATCTAAGTAGATGCGTTTAAATTCGTTTTAGTTTTAGATTTTGTATTTTATTTTTCAAAACAACAAGCTTATTTAGTAAAAAAATTATTTTAACTTTTACTAAACATAATAAAACCAAATTTAAAATAAAAAATATAAATTAAAAATCAATAAATTATAGATTTTTTTAATTAAAGTAAATAAGTAAAGAAAATAGGAAGTATATAGTAGAGATTAATTGTTATTTATATTAGTGTGTATTCTGAATAATACAAGAGAGAGTATTTATAGGCAAAAAGAAATATATTAAATTGGGTTAAATAAGATAAGAATACTAAATATAGAATCCATTTACACTAGATATAATTTATCTATCTACAACAAATAGAGTTTATCTAGAGTGTCATCCATTAGATCACAACACTTCTCTTTAGATGACTATGCGCTATGAATATACTTCGTTAAAACTTTGTTAAGAAAAATTTAGTGAGATAAAAACTTAATGAAAGAAAAAGAGTACAGTATTCATAAATAAATTACTTCTCCTAAAAAATATAATTATTATAACAAGTCTTCTAGCTAATGTATTCTAATATTATAATTATGCCTTGAAAATTGAATTTGATCTGCCTTTAAACTTATTGAGATATTACTTAAGCAAGCTTTATGATTTGATATCTTTGATGCACTGTTGTTAAATTCTTGGTACACCAATGATCCCCATACTCTTTTGATTTGTAGAATCATATTTTTCAAGCATACAAATGCAAAACTTATTTGATAGATAACAAACGTCTTTAAATGGTTTGGATATGGTAATAATATCGCAATCCTTATATCCAATAAATTTAGCAACTTTAAGTGCCTGAACTTCTAGTTCATAGACGTTATATTTTAATTAATGAATTTAGTGTAATCTCAGTTGTTTTTTCCTTTTTAGCCAATTAATACAAAATTGCCATTCTCTATAGCTTGAGACTAAGACACATTATTACTGATAATTTCACAAGCAATTGCATAAGCAAATACTTTATTAATATTTTTAATATTTATAGATTCAATAAAATATCATATTTTAATGATAACGAAATCACTTTTGGAGTTGCTTATCTAGAAATATGAAATTATGTTGCTTTAATTTCTTCTGAAGTATCAGTTTGAAAGTTTTTTTTTTCATTCCTTCAAAAAAATAATAAATTTTATATGAATAAGTTTATCACATTTTCAGTACAATTTAGATTAATTTGTTATTATACTTGCAATATATCCTTTAGGAACAATTTACAATGTATACTTATAGCCATTTATCTTTTCCTTACTATAAGCCATATAATCAAATTTGGGGTTATACGGACATCTACAACTCATGAAATTTCTAATGCTTCCTCTTAGATGTCCATTATCAAATATATGTCTCATTAAAATTTTACTAAAAAACCTTTTGAGGTAAAAACCTAGTGAAGGAAAAAGAGTACACAATATTTATAATACATATAACAAGTTGTCTTATTAAAAACCTTATCAGAAAAATCCAATAGAATAAAACCTTGGTTAAGGGAAAAAGAGTACAACATGTATTTTTCTCCCCAATGATAATAATAATTCCCATATTTGAGATATATGCATATAATCTTAACAAATATCATCAAAATCCGTTTTTTCTTTTTGAAAATAAATCACATATTATCTGGATATATAAACCACATATCTTCTAGATTTGTAATCATATATCTTTTGGATATATTAAATGGATATCTTCTGAATATGTTCTTAAAGTATACATTATAATTATTAATGCATTAATAAAAAAATTTGCAACTATGGCTTATTTTGTATGATGTAGCTGTATCTTTAAATATATATACAATTTCATCTTCGTGTTATTCCATTTTTTTAAATGGAGATTTTAAGAACTTAATCAATATGGTCATATACTGTAGGTGTATAATCATATAATTTTTAAATGATTTTATTAATCTCGTTATCTTTCACTTCTAGTGATGAGACTATTATTTTCTTACACTTCTGGTGGTAAGATTATTATTAACTTTAAAATAGAAACTATTATATTCTTAAAAATATTATTGATATAGATGTAATCATATATTTTTATTCACTTCAAGAAATAGACTGAATACGATAAAATAACTTTATGATTATCTTATATATGGATCAAATTGTATTAATAGCAAATATGGTACTTCAAGACCAATATCACCATTTGAGTACTCAATTGATATGTAAAAATTTTTATTCACTCATTAAAGAATTTGATCAATTGATGAGTGCTTAATCTCCAAGACGAGATAAACTTTAATTTAAAAAATATACAATTCATCAAAGTCTTTCATTAAATAATGAATAACTTTTAATTCTTCAGGAGTTTTAATAATATTTGAAAAAATTATGATATATATCACATACACTAAGTTTAAATAGTATGGAATAAATATTTGACAACTTGACATGCTTCAGACATTATAAATCCTTCAGAGATTTTTACATAAATTTATTATCAAGTAATGAGGCATGTAAATAGACTATATATCAAGATATACCTCGACATGTATCCACACTTGAGTATTTGGACTACAAGTCTAAAATATTTATATTTTAGGATGAATTGCAATTATAAGTAAATTGCAATTTTTCATCTTAGTCTATATTTTTCAATAAATTTAATTTAAATATCCTCACTTTGCTGAAAATATAATTATTAGCATATGCAAAAATGTCGTCGATAACTATATCTTTTCGATTCCTTTCAATGAAATAATATATTGAGATCTCTTTAATAATTTCAGGTACCTAACTGTTTTTGGGATTTTAAGATTTAGTTATGTCATGGGTCTCTTTAAGAGTACATGTCTCTATAATATGACCATCTTTAACTATTACTCTTTACCATTTTCAATGATCTATTTATTTGGAACCGAATAATAGCATATTATCCTACTAAGATATTATTCTAAATTGGAGCATTTTACAGCTATTATATATGAGATTTAGTAAATCTCTATAAATCAATAAATATATTTTGTATCATAATTAACTATTTTTT